>NW_004624763.1:23281554-23322196 GCF_000247695.1 Heterocephalus glaber | reverse complement strand
ATCTGTTGAGAAGGTTCTGTTCTACTTCTAGTCTCCTGATAGCTTTTACCATGAACAGCTGTGGAATTTAGTCCAATACTTTTCCTCCAACTAGTGAGAGGACCATATGGCTTTTTCCTTCCTCTGTTAAAATGATAACTTTTGGGGTTGGATCTTCCAATGCCGAACCAACACTGCCATCCCTATAATAAAATCACTTTCTCTATACTGCCAGATCTGACTTCTAATAGTTTGCTTTGTTAAACAAATTTCTATCTATGTTCATACATTTTTCTTCTGTTATCTTTATCCAGTTTTAGGATTAGCACAGTGTTGATTTCCTAAAATGAGAGAAGTGTTCCTTCTTTTTTTGCTTTAAATGTTTTATATAATTCATCAGTTAAAATGTATATGAGCCTAAAAAAAATGTATATGAGCCTGTTGTTGTTATATAGGGAGGTTTTCAAGCTAGGAATATACTTTCTTTAATAGGTGCTATTCAAATTTTATATTTCCTCCAGAGTCAGTTTCATTAATTCGTCTTCCAAGGTACTTCTTAGAAGTTGTCAAAATTATTTCAAAAATAGATTTTTGTAATATGTTTTCTATATCCTTTTAAATTCTGTGAAATCTGTAGTAATGTCCTCTAAATCTTGATGTTGTCATTTAAAAAATGTATAATTGATATTGTGTAATAGGAAGAAAAGGTCTAAAGGAGCAAGGGAAGTGGGAGGGGTAGGGGAAAGGAAAGAAGGGAGAAGAAGAAATATGAGAAAAGGACAAAAAATGGAAGCAAGGTCTTTGCAAATAGGGAAGAGTGGAGGGGGTGACGCGAGGGCAGGGGCAGGGGAAAAAATAAGAACCAAGAGACTCATGTAATGGTACAAGATCCCAAGGATGAATGTAACTGGATTTTATACCTAAAATGTACCAATAAAGTTAATGGAAAAAATTATGACCTGGTCAATGGATTAATCCACTGATGAAGTTTGAGCCTTCCTTAATCAATCACCTTCCAGAAGCCCCACCTCTGAAAATGTGAGACTTTGGGGCAACATTTTAGATCTAAACCGTAACAGACACTAAAGATAGCCATCCTGCATAAGAGATCATGTTTTGGAAAAATCGTATGTAGCCTTATATCCTTTCTGAGTGTCATCACTCACATTTCATCATATGAGGTTTATACTCCGGTTTTTCTTATGGACCATTCTTTAAGAATTTGGCTTCACATTTATTATTGACTTTTTACAGATGATGGAATTTTAATTTAGAGAAGTTAAATACATGAAAAGTCACAGGTTGAATGGGGCAGAGATGTACTGGAAACCCTGTCTGATGCATTTAGAAATAATGCTCATAAGACTCATGTGGTATTCCTGAAACAGATATAAATTTTTTTCAAATGCACATCTTCTTGGGTGGAAAACAAGAACTGCCATGGCAAATCAGTGGGAGGCTGACTGTCTTCATGCTTTCTTCATCTACCCAGTCCTGGAAATTCCATGTGCTCCATTACTTCAGTCTTCCCACTTACTCATTCTACAAGCCCTTTCTTGACCTCTCACTTCAATCCAAACCCTAAACCCACCTTGCCAATTTCTGGCTTAAAAGATGAAACATGACTAAACTGGATGAACCTTTTTCTGGAATAATTTTCCTTCCCAAACTGTCCCTAAGTCACTGTGGATTTTTCCTTCTTCCTCTTCCCCCACATCCTGTCAGTTACATAAACTTATTAATTGATTAATTGATTCGTTCCTTAAATATGTGTTGGGTGCTCACTGGTACCCCGACCTCAAGGCTGAGAACTAAGAGCATTGAGATAAGTCCCTGCCTTTTAGTCTCACTGTGAGTGGGTTTCACTCTTTTTTTTTTTTTTGGTACTGGGGATCAAACTTAGGACCCTGTGGTTGCCAGGCAGGCACTGTGCTGTGAGCTGAATCCCTGGCCCTCAGATTCTTATTTAATGTCTTTCACATCCAATACGTTCTTTCCATTCCCACTGCCAAAATTTTAATCCAATTTATAGTCTTGTTAGGGCAGGACCCTGGCAGGAATCCCCTAGCTGGTGGTCCATTTACTTCTCTTTCTTTCTGCTCATCCCCAACACTACCCGCATCCCTGAGACTCTGTCTAACCTTTCTGTTCACTGCCAACAGATAGAACTTCTCAAAACCTACTTTGCCATACTCTTCTTTGGTCCTATGCCTTTAGTGGTTGTTATTACTGGCAGAGTGGTGCTCAGTCCTCTTAGCCTATTTTTCAAGCATGTCTACAATTTGCTTCTCCTTGGTTTTCAGCCTTATTCCCTTCCACAGAAATGTTCTTCTGAGCATGGTCTTCAGATTCCTTCAATTACAGTCACACAGGTGCCTTAGCAGAGACAAATTTCCTGTCTGCCAGTGGGTCAGTGTCTTGCACGAATCTGAGACACTAGAGAGCAGTCCCTGACATCCAAGATCTGGCCTGGCACTACAGCCAGGCCGTGGTGTTCTCTCACCAAACATAGCGACTTCCCAGATTCACAACATCACCAAGGGCAAACCATGGTCGCGCAGCCAATCTATCGTGTATTGCTCGGATGAAAACCAGGAACATTATCCAAACTGCAAGAAGAGTCAAATAGCCCCCAACCTGACTTATAAGATTGAATGCAGCTTTCCTGCCAATTACAGTTTTAACACGGCTTGTTCCGTCCGATCTATTGGGTAGAAATTATCAAGGTCATAGCATTACTCCAGACTCCTGGCGACATCTAACCCATAGAAAGCCTTCCTCAGATCACCTAGCACAAGCCTAAGTTCTTTCTTTTATTTTTGTTGGATATAGGTATAGATATAGATACAGATCACATTCAACATAGGGAATTTGTACCTGTACATGATTTATCTTGCTTCTTTATTTTCCCATTCTCCTCCCCTCCCTTAAACCCCTCCCTTCCTTATTTACAAATGCTTTGTTTCTATTTTTTCCTTCTATAAAAGAGAATAGAAAGAAGCCCAAATCCTGATAACCTCTGCTGAGACAGTCCATGGTTCCCCTCTTTGCAATGAATCAATAAACAACTTGCACCTCTGGGGTGTTCCTAGTGATCTTTGCTAAAGGGCATTTGACAGATCACATGAATATTCATTTCACTGAGCTGCTCAAATCCAAATTCAAGGTGAGATCCCTGCTACAACCAACCTGCTTGCTAAATGCTTTGCACCCTTCCGAGATAACTCACCTCTCCCTCCTCACCTGCTGCCATCGCCCTTCCCGGAACTCACACCCAGGAAAACTGCCTGGGGCCAAGTCCGAGACATCAGATTGCTCCATCCTTCAGCCTGCTTTGCCTGGCCTTCCTCCCAGAAGCCAGGGCTGTTCAACATCAGACCCTTCAGAGCCAAGGATAAGCAAGAGAATGAGCTCCAGGGATACCAGGCCACTCTGCTGGGGCTGAGCCTAGGGAGAGACCCTCCAGGAAGTTTCTGGAGATCAAACAGGACAGCAAAAAGATGGCTTAAGCTGTGTTCCTAGCAAAAGTATTTAACATGCTCAGATAGAGGTCCATGTTGGTTTTAAGTATTCATATTTTAAAGAAAGTATGTGTATATGTATATGTGTGTGTGTGCGTGTGTAAAATAAGTATATATTAACTGTTTTAAAAGTAATATTAATATCTTACTTCCATCTATTTATTTCTTTATTCATTCCACAAATATTTCTGGGCCACTTTTCATGTGCACAGCACTGGGCCAGGGACCAGGAGTAAAAAAACTTATTTAGAAAGGTCAGCGCTCTCATTAAAAGCCCAGACTTTGTTGATGAAAATAGCTAATTAAGTGAGAAATGATGTGAAATTACAGTGAGCATAGAGCGAAGCACTACTTTGGAGGATTCTTAAAAGAAACAGCTGCAAGCAGACACCTATCAGATTTTAAAGTCATTTTATAGAATCATTTAAGACACGTTTTAAGACCTTTTTAAAAATACAGCTGATATATTTTTATTTTCCACTTGTTCAAATGAAAATTTTTAGAAACCAAAGCTTTAGAAATTATGCCCTGCCGGAGATTTTGCTCAGCGGTTTCACCGCCTGCTGCGCAAGCGCAAGGACCTGAGTTCAATCCCTGGTACAAAAAAAAAAAAAAAGAAATTATATCCTAAGGCCTTTCCTCTTCTTTATGTAGTCTGACAATTGGCAGGTGCCTGCTTTTAGGATACTATGTTTTCCTGTCTCCCCATGCCCATGTGATTTGTTTCCTTTTGTCTGAGTGACTTTTTCTGTCCCAAAGAGCATTATGTGTAGGAAGGTTTTGGAAAGTCTTCTGTGGTAAGAAATGTCACTTACTGTGCAGCAGCAGATGAAAACATGGGCCCTCCACTGGGCAGTGTCAGGACACGTGTGCAGTTCCTTCACAGGCAGCCCTAATGCCATGCAGAATACACGGGTCACAAACAACAGGAAATTGAGCCCATGTCTGTCTGAAATGTGGAACATGTTCTCCGAGCCCCTGGCATCATCCTTTGTCCCACATGATAATGTACACAATACAAGCAATGATTTTACATACGATTTTAGACAACAAAGCAATAGCATAGAGAGGCAGAGGAGGGTAGGAGCAAATAACCCAGAGGACCTGAATCTCACTAGGGATAAGATGGTGGCAACTTGAAATGATTCATGTTTAGTAATCCAAAATTCTTGCGGTTTCAGAAAAGGTATACAGAAATAAGCACAGATATACTCACATTTCAAGAGAATAAGAACTTGTGGTTGGAGGGGGATTACTGAAGGAGACACGATCCTTGTCTTAAGCAGCCTACGATCCAGCTGAGGAGACAAGACTAGCAACAGGAACAACCTGGTGGCCATTAAGGGGCTGGACATCGGGTACTGGCGGGGGGTGGAGGCAGAGGAGGCACACGTGCTTAGCATCCGGAATGACCTCTTTCTTATGCTTTCTCATACCAAGTTAACTGCCTAGAGTATAATTTCCTAAAGGATAAAAATGATGCCTGAAATCATGCCTCTGACAACTTCCACCCCAAAAGTGAGTCTCCTACTCTGTCAGTTATTTCAAGGAACCCTTTAGCTGTATCCATTAGGGCCAAACTTGTCTGCAGCCTCCACTGGCCTTTGGGATGGAACATTTGGGCACTAACTTTCCAAAATGTGCCAATTTCGCTGGCTCTCTGATCAATGGGCTGGACATACTGAGTATTAAGACCTCCTGCAGTGGATGCACTTAGCCTCGATGTGCTCTGTCCAGTCTTCTTGCTCACGTGAATCCTGGCTACCTTTTCCAGGCCAGACTGCCATGTTGTGATGCCTGCCCCCTTGTTTTAGTTGTCCAGTGCTGCAGAACAAATTTCCTCAAGTTCAGTGGCCACAACATCAGGCACAGAGGCCCACCTCAGCTGCAGGGCACGCCTCCTTTCCTACTTTACTTGGCCCAAACTTGCCGGCCAGAGCCTGTTTCTTTCCCACCTTTGAAACAAAACAGACATTTATGATCTTACACAGTTCTTTAGGATCAGAAATCCGCAAGGAGCACAGCTGGGTCCTTTTCACTCAGACTCTCCAGTGTGGCTGCAGTCACACTGTCATCTGGGGCTCCAGCCACCCAACTGCTTCAATTGGGCCGGAGCATTCACTTCCAAGTCACAGAGCTGCCGGCAGAAGGCCTCCATTCTTTACCATATGGGCCTCTCCACAGGGCTGCTTGTGACAGGGCAGAGCGCTTCCCTCAGAAAGAGGGAGAGCCCACTACCTTTACAACATGCTCGTTAGTTCCACTCTGTTCTCATCTGCTCACTAAGCTCACGGTCAGGTCAGGGAGTTAGCACAGCCACAAACTTCTGGTCTTTACACTTCTCAAAAGGTGACGTCTTGGTTATTCATTTGAGGTCCGTTATCTTCATTTTCACATGTATTTATTAACTTCTTTCATTCCACGAAAGTAGAATGAATTCAAATTTGCCTGTGAAGCTATATGAAGTTAGTATTGTACACATTAGCTTCAAAAGTGATTCCTCTTTCTCCTACTGTTAGGCTCCATCCTTTACAGAACTAAAATATGTCTTCTTTTCCTGGTTACTGTCTTCCACTGAAAGCTGTAGGTTACAATTTCTTATTTTGATTTGTAAGGTTTCCAGGATAACAGCACAAAACATTGCTTAAATTCACAATGTCGAAGAGAAAATTGAGAATTCTTTCTCCTCCTTTCTGCCAACTAAAAATATTCACATTCAAGTCCTTGCCCCTCAGTCGACAGCCAAACCCCATTCACTGTGGAAGTGAGAAGCTGCCAGACATTTTCTTCTTTTACTTACATCAATAAATAAAGACCTGTATTAATGTGAACATTGGTTTATTTCACGCATAATTGAAATAATTTGGGGCTTGAATCTTCAATGTTTAAAGGAAATAAAAATTCACTGACTGAAACATAACCTACTATTATCATGCTTGACACTGAGCAAGATTATTTTCAGCCAGGTATAATTGGATATTGGAATTTCAGGTCATGGTTTCTGCCATTCTGGAGTTTACAGATCTGGCTTAGTTCCCAAAACCTTAACTATTGTCAGTAAGAAAACAAACAATGGTACAATAATAGCCTCACACCTTTAGGAAAGCAGAGATTGTGTCCTTTTTTGTATGCATGTCTTCTTTGACAGGACAGAAAGAACTGGCTGATGAAGCTAAGATACACAGTATGGGATTTCAAAGTAGACTTCTGCATTTATAGACTTAGGTGTGGATCATTGGTCAAGTGCATGAGTGGATCAAAGACAGCACTGTGTTCCATCTTCAGTTCCTCCATAACCATGTCATTTTCAGCAACAGCTTTGAGCTTGGCTTCCTTAAAAGTAAAATGAGATTGGGCTGGAGATTTAGCTCAGCAGTGCCGCTGCCTGCCTCACAAGGGCAAGGTCCTGAGTTCAATTCCCGTTACAAAAAAAAAAAGAAAAGTAAAGTGAGATTAATGACTATATTTACAGATATGTTTTTATGAGTCAGGTGCATTCAAATACTAGTAAAAAGACTAGCTTAAAGTAGGCATTCAAGAAATGTCGTCCTTCACCCTTTTTGCATATTATCGCTGTGCTCTGGAAACAGTTCTGCCAGGGTGCTCTTTCGCATGGCTGTTGCTCTGTTTTCTGGCTCTGCTGGAGAAGCTGGGTGTGGAAGGTTTTCTACCTTCTGCTTGCAGGACATTATACTGTCAACTGTACTCTGGACACTTAAGAGAAAACTGAGCTGAATATTTAAGTACTCCCAAGTCAATGCATGATTTAGGAAATTATGTATATTAGAATGTTATGCTGCAATAGGATACATCAGGTCCCAGTGAAGCTGTGGTTCCTTGTTCAGACTGTATTAAGTTTCTCTGCTTAAATTTTATTACAGTGTAGATCATCGATATCAAGTGAATCTAGCCAAGAATGAAAGCATTGCTAATAAGAGAAAAACATTTTAATGTATCAAGAAACCACTCTATCAAGTTTTACACAAAACACACCACTTATTTCAGAGACATTTTCTGGAAAGTTGCTAGTGGAGTTTTGTATTAATTTCTATTTGCCAAATGCTCAGCAATCACCTGCATTTCCCATCTCCAAAGACTTCTGGTAATGAATCAAACCAAATCACCAACCAGAGAAGTGATTTCAGTGAAGCAAAAAGCACCACTTTGGCATGTTACAATTGAAAACAGCAGGCATCGAGGCCCAGCACCTCCCACACAGGCCCTTCCGCAGTCCAAACAGCCACATGGTGGTCTCGAGCTGCTTCCTGCTTCCTCTGCCTCTCACAGGGCTATGCCCTTGCACCCTCTGCCCTTTCCAAACTTGACTGTCCCATTAGAGCCTTACTGAAATGCTTTGCCTTCCAGAGCTTAACAGCCCTCTCATCTTCCATCTTGGATTCTCTGTCATATTCATGCTCTGTATCTTCTTAAACAACATCACCAGCTGTGCCTAGTCTTGTCTCACAAAGGACCAATATATAAACTGGTCCATTTTTTAAAAATTCACACTGACAAATATGACTATGAAGAGAACATAATTTCACATGTTGAAAATGAGTGCGTTTATTCCTATACATTAATTTATGAGGAAGCTTCAGTAAAATTAGAAGGATGTTTGATGGATATGGAAAGAGAGTGGATAAAGTTAGTAAATGACATTCCTACTCAAGCTGTGATTACCTGATGCCCTCTTCACTAAAGACCATGCTGCTAAACAGGCTAGATGTTTGACTGGGCCACCAGGACCCTGTGCTTTGTAACCACTCTGAAGATACACAAAGCTTCTATAGTATTTTTTCTTTCCTTGTGTCTTACTTTTTTGTTGCTGGCACAAAATACCCAACACCCACAAGTTAAAGGAGGAAAAGCTTATTTCAGCTCACAGTTTATAGGTTTCAGTCCGTAGTGGACAGGCTCCAAGTCAGGGTGCTGGGTAGAAGGGCCTGGCCGAGGAGACACTGTCCAGGGCAGGGCCGGCAGGAAGCAGCAGCCTTCCTGCTTTCTCTCCCTCTTTATTCCATCCAGGCTACAAGCCTATTGTTTGGTGCCACTCCCACCCAGGATGGGTCTTCATACTTCAGTCAATCCATTTAGCCACACCCAGAACTATGCTAAGCCAATCAATGGACTAATCCGTTATCGCACAGCCAGGATCCAGCCACCTCCCCAAATCCCCACCTATGAGTGCAGGAAGCTTTGGAAGAACATCTAGATCCCAGTCATAACATCTCACACAGCTCCTTCTACATGCCTGGTGCATCCCATGGACACACATAGGGTATACTCCTTAGCTAGAGTCCATATTTTCTTCACTTAGACACAGGATGATTGACTAGACTTGGTCGGTTTTATTCCTAGTCACTTCAACACAGTAAGGTATTACTGTGTCACCTTAGCTATCCACTTATAGACAACCACATTATTGATGGCTATGCCATGTTATTTTTCCACAGTTCATCCCGAGAAGATGTTTCGATACAGCTACCTCACATCCTGGTACTGTTGCTATGACAACAAGCTGTGCAGAAGGATAATGTGACAGTATCGCAACTCCAGTTTCCAGTTCTCTTGGTTTCTACACCAGGGAATTTTTGCTGCAGTGCCTGCAGGATCCTGCCTAGCTGTTTTGATTCCCACACAATCTTGGAAGTGTGAGGGAGGTAGCACAATAGAGAACAAGAGGCTCCACTCACTCTCTGAGCAGACAATTTTTGAGATACGTTCTTCATAGTGTCTCAAGCTGTCCAAATATAATAAAAATCATATTGGCTGACATACACATTCCTCAAAAAATGAATTTTTTTCTCAGTTGAAAAGTGTGCGATTTAGTGGGTACATAGGAAAAGGAGAATAAAAAAGAATCAAGATGATGCTTTATGTAACCTATTCCTAAGATGAAAGTAACTTTTATGTAGAGCAAACATGTACTCATAAAAAATAGAAATTAAAAACATTTAAAAGAAAAGTGTAAGATTTAAGAATATTTTTGTTATGTTTATTTTCACATTGGCAAGTGTAGATATCATCATGATTTTCAGAAGTATTTCATCAGAACCCAAATTGCTATGCATATTTTCCTGAATAGTGAAACCAATCTAAAATATTTGAACAATTTAAAAATAAACACAATATGAGAAAAAAATCACTGAGAAAAACAAGTAGATCCAATGTTAAACTGTCCATACAATTTTGTTCTGCTCAATGTTTTAAAATAAAAAACTGGAAACCAGGAGAGTATCCCCTATAAACTAAATATTTTTCTCCTTTAATTTACAGAAACATGGCATGGAAACTAGTCAAAAATAAAATTACTGCTCTACAAATAGAAAATACATAAGAACCCTAGTTCATGACATGATCTTTGAATTTGGCTCAAGATGATATCCAATGTAATACCTTCCCTTAAATACCAATAGAAAATCAGGGGTCAGCCAAACACCTTGGCTATGTTAAGAACTTATATTTTAAATGCAGTCTGAAAGCCTTCATTTTCATTTTCTAATATTAATTTAGAAAAGATGGAAAATACCAGTAGTTAGTCACTAAAGAAATATTAACTCCTCAGATTGGGCTAATTAGGAATAAATAGTCCTATATGTGTGCCCTGTGAACTTAACTCCTGTAATACCTGTCTTTATTGATTTGTGCTGAAATTGCCAGGGTATTAGTTTAATATTTTATAGGGGTTTTGGAAGACTGATCTTGAAATCTTCAAGGTATGGGGATCTCATTTCTGACAAAAATTCTCTGTAATCTTTTCCTTGGATGAAGGTTCTGATTGGTTATAGCTATGGCTTTTCTTCACATACACACTGTTTGAACAATTTCAACTTTTGGTTCACTTTGTGCTCTTTCGTTCAGGATAATAAAAACTATACTTCATACTTTGTCACTCATTGTCTCTGTCCTAGACATAATAGGTCTGATTCTCCAAACTTATTTACCTGGTCACCATAGTTATTTTTAAACAGGAAGAGTTTTAATTTGAATATTGTACTCCAGTGTGCTTAATGTGTACAATAGTTCCATTGATCTTATTTTTGTTCTCTGTATTATTATGTTTATATTTTTATTTCTTTGGTATTGTGGCTTACATATTCATAGGACATTCTGATATTGACTATTGACAAACATCTGCTCAAATAATAACCCTTATCATACTAATGGTAAATTATTTTAGGGGAATAATAACTTTATATTCAGACTTAGGATCTGACTCCCTTTCTCCAAAATGATGATGTGTAATTTTATTCTCACTTGATCATAAGAAACAGTAAACTTTATTTCTTATTTTCCATAGCAACATTCATGGACACATGAGATTATGAAGACACTGACGACATTATTTGAAAATTTGCTACAACCTGAAATTCTATAAAGTGGGCAGTTGATTTTATAATTACCATAATCAGATTCTCAAAGTTGTACAAAAATAAAATAATCAGAGTAACTACCAATTACTGAGAACTTCTTTGTTGAGCATCTATGACCAAAAAATAATAATAAGTTGACCTCCTCAGTCATTCCCTCTCTATGGGGCATTTCCATTGCCATACTACAAGCCCCTTCATAAAACAGCTTTTCTGTACCTATTCCATCAAGCTACTTTCTTTTCCTCCCCTCCCTTTTACAGCAAAACACAGTTACAGCGCCAGCCAGGTGGCAGTGGCTTGCAGGGCTGAGGAAAGTCTCTTCCAACGGCTGTGTATGCTTTGGATCAGTGTCCACAATAGTGGTACTGTGTTTCCCATAGCCAGGATGCACAGGTCCAGGAATCAAGGGGTGGAAGTGGGAATGTTACCACTCACCATCACCCCAGCGATCCATTAACAAAATGTTTGCTTCCTGTTTCCATGACCGCATGCTCTGCTGGCTTAGAAGACTTAGTGCCAGAGGGAGGAAGGTTTGTTCAGCACAACAATGATATGGAGATCTAGAAGCTAAGACACCGCCCTGGTCTCCTCATTTCTCTGAGAAAACAAGCTGAAAGGGGAGTCACAGTGTTGGCAGGGCTGACTGACCAGACTATCAAGGGGAAATTTTCCTCCACAGTGGAGGAAAGTGAGAATATACTTGGAGTCAGGAGATCCTTAGGGTACCTTCCACTCTTACCATGCCCTATTATTGAAGTCAGTGGGAAACTACAAGAATCCAGGCAGGATGACAAACGGTCCAGAATCTTCAGGAAAGAAGCTATGGGTCACCCCATCATGGAAAGAACCAAGACCTGCTGAGGTGCTTGCTGAGGGCCAAGGGAATACAGAATGGGTAGTAGAAGGTAGCACTAAATACCAGCTATGACCCCATGATCAGCTACAGAAACAAGGATTATAGTTGTAATAGTTCTCTCCTAATGTTTCCTATGTAATATGTTAATTGACTTAATATTGTTTCTTAAGTATTGTTAAACCTATATTATAATAATCTTCAAGTTATGAAACACATTACCCAGAGAAAACTTGCCTTCTACTCTGGGAGAGAATGTGTGTTTCCGTTTGTACACAGCATAGTTGTAACATGTTAGGTGTAATTATGAACTTGCCTTTGTATCTGGAGACTATGGTTTAAGGAAATGTGTCTGGTTGTCAAGATGACAAGGGATAACTTATGATAGTTAACTGATTGTGTCAATTTAAGTAAGAAACCCTGGGTGTGGCTTAGGGGATTTGCTAAAGACTAGACCCACCCTGGGTATGCATGACAGTACCCAACAGGCTTGCCACCTGAATAAAAGAGAAATAAGGAAGGCTTGCTGCTGCTTCTTTCAGCGCAAACTCTTCAGCATTTCACTGCACAGCCTTTGGCATCCTGATATGGACTCACACAGGACGCCACAGTGAGCTCCAGGCCTTCGACCTCCAGCACACAGACAGTCCTCTTGCACTCTTCCGCATCTGACTCTGCGGGGCCACTCTAAACCAATCTTGTAAATTCTTATGTATTTGCATATCTTGCATTAAATCTATTTCTCTAATGAGCACTGACTCATATAGTTACCCTTCTTACTTTTTTAAATTTCCTGTTTCTATTTTAGCCCCCCTTTAACCAAGGATTTCATCTCATCTGCTAAATCCACTGAGAATACACTCTTCCAGGCCACTAATTCTCCTACATCCAGCAGTTATCCTATGTGCTCAACTTACTGTTCCTTTCCTGGAGCAGCAATTGACAATAATTGATAAAACTCTATTTCTTGAAATAATTTTTCTTTTACATTCAGAGACATCATACACTTTTGTTTTTCCTCCTCATGACCAACCATTTTCACTTTTTAAAAATTTTCTTTTCTAGCAATTCCTGTTCTCCTTGGCCTCAATGTTTTTTAGACAGGGTCTCCAGGCTGGCTTTGAACTCTGTGCATTTCTCGTGTCCAGCCTCTCAAGTACTGGGATTACAGGCATGCACCACCATGGGCATCATTTGGCTGTGAAATTCTCAAGGGCTCGAAAGACATCCTCACGGAAATAAAAGGTTTCTTTATTACTACAGCACGGAGCTCTGGGCTCTGTGCATCCAGATCTTGGCTCCCAGCAGGAGAATATTTCTACTCGGGATATAGCAGGGTCCAAATCAACTATAAACAGTGGCTCTCTCCTGGGCTTCTGTGTCCAAGGACCAGGCAGCAAGATGAAAATCATTTTGTAGTAGAGTCACCTAATCATCAGGAAGTAGGGCTTGTTGGACGTGTGTGGAACCCTGGTGAACCACTTGGGTAACCCTTGGAAAGCCTTCTCCAATGCTGACAGTAACTATACATGTCATAATTTTGGCCACAGAAGGACATGGTGAGTAGTGACTCCAAGATCTCAGAGAAGGGTCTCTGAGTCATTCCACTAGGGACCCTCACTGAGACCAGCAGAGATTCGACCGGAGGGCAAGGATATCTGGAATATAGGGTAGAGGAGGAAAACAGTATTAGTTGTGGCCCTGTAACCAGTCAGGTTAAGTTTTCCTTCCTCAGTGAAAACGCCAATGTGTTCTACTGCCCTTCCTTTCCCTAGTTTTCCTCAGGAAGAGAGGCTTATGGAGAGCTGCTTCCAGACCAGTGCAGATAGTACGTACACAAGATGTGGGTTACAGCAGACACTATGACTTATTTACCCAGTTTCTGGGAATGCTGGAGGTGGCCTTCAGCTGTCAGTTCACTATAGGGATTAGTTCAGCTAAAAACAACTGCCTGTCCAAGGTCATATCACCAGCCCAAGAGAGATGATATCCAAAGACCCATCAACATGGGAATCAAAAGCTCCAAGCCCAGCTCAAGACATTTCTCAAGTTCTGTGCTGGCTGTAGGGCTGGCCCTGGGGCAGCCGAGGCTATGCTGGGATGGCTCTGCATTCAGTTTCGACCTCTGCCCGAGCCTCTTCATTCTCCTCCCTCCACAAATGCTGATCCCGAAACTATCACAGTAACCTTTCATCCTCCCTGACACAATAAGATATTTTAATATCATTGACAGAATGTGAGTATTTAACACTTGTGTGTTCTTCCCTACCTTTCCCCTGTTCTGTTGTTCTGTTCTGTACTGGTCTTTGTGGCAGAAAGCTGGCTGTTGAAATTCTAGTTCCTTGGCTCTCCTGAAAGTTGGCTTCAAGTTAAGTCTGCTAATGGGAGGCAGTGGTGGGAGATCAGACAACAGGAGAGGAAGTAATTCAGCTACTTCTGTAACCTTCTCTGCACTTAGTGGTATCTCAGCATCTCTGCCAATTGCTGCAAGTCCTCTGTCTCTCTGGATAGGCCCGTAATAACCGAGGCACGACACTAGCTGCAGTTCCCAAATACACCAAGCTGGTTCGTGCTAAGAAGATATTCCCTCTGCCTGGAACACCCTCTCTTTCCTTGCCAGTGCAGTGAAACCAACACACCTTTCTCTTTCAAGACACGGCAAAGATTCACCACCCTCTTGAAGCTGTTCTCTACTTCCATCCCCTTCTCAAGTATGTCTTCCTGCAGAATTCCATGCTTCCCAGATACATATTCTGGAGTCCAAGGCTGCTCATATCTTGAATCTTGACCATCTTGAACACATGGTTCTAGTTCACTGCAGCAAAGAAGGAACTGTATAGAATTTCAGTTTTCAACATACAGTTCTGGAGATTTGTACATAACAATGTGAATATACTGAACATTATTGAACTGCGCACTTCAAAGTAGTTTAAAAAGCTGATCAAATTGTGTGTTTTAAGTATGTGTTGCTTATTATGTCAATTAATCCCAGAAAAGCTGTTTTAAAAATACACTGTTGACTTTAGCAAGTGTTTAGAACACAAACTCCTGAGGTAGACTTCCTGGCCTGAAGTCCCAGCTCTCCCACTGCTGGTAGGGTGAAGTGGAGCACATGATCTCTCTGCCCTCAGCTTCCCCACTGTCAACAGAGTTCACAACAGTGCCATCTGGTTGGGCTGACAGTCATAAAGCAAGCTTCATGCTTAATAAATGCAATCATTTATCAATCTCATCCTTGTCATACCTACACATACAGTAAAGCCTGGGATTGTTCTGCAAGTGTTTTGTAAGATGGGAAAACATTTCTAATAAATTTTAACTTGATAAATGAGCAATAGCTTGCAATACAAGTAGTATGCAATGCTGAACATCACATAATCACTACTGAATCAATGGTTCCTCCTTTCTCCCCGCTACCTCCCAACAGCAAGAGGTTTGGGGGAGATCTCATCTGCACAGGAGGAGGAAAAAAAGGCAGAGGAATCCCTTACTTCAAATGAGATTAGGGAGATGTGGAAAATGTGGAAAACAGTGCAAAATTTCCTAGAAAAGCACCACCCAAATAAGGCGATAATCTGTTTAAGGACAATGCAATGTCACATTTCCATGAAATCCTCAAAAAGAGACAAAAGCAAGTGTTATTAGATAGGCTCCTTGTTAAAGCTGCACAAAAAGATTCCACTGAGCCAATATACAGCAGTGATTCCATTAGTGATAGAGAAAGTCATCCTGCACAATGACCCTCTTTCCTCTTGTCACCCTCATACCAGCCAAGAAGGTTTAAAAGAAATGTACTGGTTAATTTGTTGATTTTTCTTTATATTTTGTATTATATTACAGTATTCATTTTTACATGAATTTTTTGGTTGTGGAACAAATCATCTGAGTTTCCACTATTTCTTATGAGGAAATCTGCTTTGATATACAAGTGCTTTGGATTACATGCATGTTTCCAGAATGAATTACGCTTGCCATTTGTATTCGGTAACAAATAATCTCTAAGTGCCTGTTTTTACCACAATTTTTAATTATTTTCTTCTCAGCTTATCTTTTTTTTTACATACACATGATTTTTATAGTAAAAGCAATAGGAATTTTTTTTGAGTTTTCTGTTTGTTTTTGGTACCGGGGATCGAACTCAGGACCTTGCACTTTTGAGGCAGGCGGTGGCACCAATGAGCTAAATCCCCGGCCCAATAGTAGTGTTGTTTAGTACATAAAAACTCAATCAGATAGTTGATCTAGCTTAGAAGTTTGTCTCTCCTGATGAAGCTGAGGCAATCGATCATAGTTTGAGCAAATATGGGCCATTCATTATATTTCAGGATTCCTACTGTTATTATTAGCACTGTTATTTAAAAAGAGATATACTATTTAATGTGCATGAGAAGAACAGGATTTATTAGAACAGCCTACAACTGTTTTATGAAAATCATGGCTTGTACTCTCCTTAAATTTTCAAAGTAAAATCATTCATATTGGAATCATTTTCTAAGGGGATGTGTATGGGAAACAATGACAGAATTTAGACACAAGGCTGCAGGAGTATTTCAGACTGACGGCACATCATCGCATTATCTTTGCAGCTCTAGCAAGAGTGGTGGTGATTTGTGCTGGTGCTGTTGTTTCCCTGGGACAGACTCTGCTCTGTCTCTTCTTTCCATGATGATGGCTGTGTCCAAATGCTACACACTCAAGAGGCACTGCACTCCAGTGTTAAAGACTGAACACTTCATCCCCAAAGAATGCAGCATCCAAGGAATAACAGGTCTTCTGACATTAGTAAAATCATGAAGGTGCATGATAAACCAAGGCTCAAAATGAAAGGCCATAAACCCTGGAAAGTGCTCTGGCCCTCACAGTGAATCTCTGCTTCTCTCTTTCCAACACATAACAATGCACCAGTAGAAATAATGACAAAATGCTCAACTATAGTGTTGAGACAGCTGCAAGCTGGTTAAGCAGGCTGCTCTGGATGGGAAGAATAGCTGGCCATGTAACTAAGGACCAAACGTGTGAAGTGCCTTATTGTGAAAAGGTGAAAGGAATGTTTCACACTTGGGCCACAGTCTCTTCCATTTTCCTTCCTTCTTTCTTTTCTTCATTGCCCTTCCTCTCCCTTTCCCCTCCTTCCTTCCCACAGAAGTCCTCGTTTCTACATACTCACGAAACAACCACCACAGAATCTCAAAGTGCCATTTATCCCAATCACTAGCTTTGTAAGGAAATAAAACTTTAAAATCTACAATGAATTTTATCATTATCAAAGACAAAACAGCAGCCCAGCAAGTTTGGCTATAGAGAAGAATTCCTTTTCCACTAAAAAAGTCAAAACTATTCTAACCAAAAGTATGTAAAAGATTCAAGATGATCAGTGTCCAAATTCCCTAATAAAAATGCAAAACAATCTACTTCCACACAACAGAAATATATAACTTATGGCTATTACTGTTAACTAAAACTTACTAAATAATGAATTTACTTATTTTGCTAAAAACATTATGTACTTCCTAGCACCTGTTCCCTTTTACTTCCCAATGAGTTGTGACTGACGCACCCACCATACACTTGTTGAGCGATACCTTGATGGAGTGTCGCGTCTGTCCACTCATGTAGCCACCAAGCCGCTCATCCTGGAGAACCCCTCAAAGACATGCTGTCTTCAAGTCTGGGTGCCTGAGGCTCCCTGGGACGCTCTTAAAGTGCAGGCTCAATGACGCTGGCTCAGAGGCGAGGCCTCGGAGGCTCAGTATTTAATAAGCAGGCTCACCTGCTCACTTGCTCCAGGAAACTGCTCCCGAAGAAGCCTGACCGGAGCTCCTGCTTTCGAAGCTTCATTCCCGTCCACGTTGCGTTTGACTGCAGGCTTCTCGATGCTTTCCTGATGCACAGGAAGATGTGTCATACCTGCTGTCCCTTTAAAACTGTATGCTTTTGTGTTTTTTTCATTCTTTGAGTCACAGTCTCTTAAATGAAGTTTCAACCACTCCACAGCAAAGTGAAAACAGAAAGAACATACTGAGTTATTCGTAAAGTTAAATCTATTAAACGATTGTCCTTTGTTTTGAGATTGTGTTCTACTTCACAGATATCTTTTCTAGAATAATCCCAATGAGACAGGCATGATGGCACACGGCTGTACTCCCAGGACCTGTGAGGCCAAGGCAGGAGGATCTCCTGCTTGGGCCACAGTGTGTTGAAGGCCAGCCTGGAATGCACAGCAAGGCCTTGTCATAGAAAATAAATCAATAACAGAACAAGCACAAATAATAAAATAAAACCCCAACAATAAAATAGTTGTTGTTTTTTTTTGGTACCGGGGTTCGAACTCGGGACCTTGTACTTGCGAGGCAGGCGGTGGAACCACTGAGCTAAATCCCCGACCCGACAATAAAATGGTTTTTAAAAGTGTATTTAGAAAATTAGACTTAAAAAGTCTATATTGCTCAAATTCAAAAGACCTGGCCACCTAGTCTCTGGGTCTGTTCTCAAACATTGAGCTGATCACCACCAGGTGAAGTAACTCCTGCGGCCTGTGTTGTTCACTGCAGGGCATTTTCTCTACCGCAGCACATCACAGCGGCCTACCGATTTCTATCATGGCAAAAAACAATGCTAATTTCTTTTCCCTTTGTATATGAGCAATACGTGCTCTCTTTAGAAAACTCTCAAAGAACGGGAAAAATAAAAGCAAAACCATTAAAGCATTGTTAATATACTCCTTCCTCCCCTTTCATTTTGAGATCGGGTATCACTATGGCCTTGAACTCACTAAGTACCGCGGGCTGGTCACAAACCTGCAGAACCCTCCTGCCTCAGCCTTCCCGGTGCTGAGATTACAGCCGTGTTCCACCAGGCCCAGCTGCCCCAGTTTTCTTTATGTGCAGTTTTTTAACAACTCAAGAATATACATTACCACCTGGTATTTTTGTTGGTATTACTGTTTTTAAAAATCCTTTCAAGGGGACATAAAAAGATTCAAGATGTATAATGAAAATATACCAACTCCCCACCACGAATGCTATCATCATATACTACAAACATGTAAAAAAAAGAAAAAGATCTTTTCAATGTAGTTTTGTTTGTGAATGTATTATGAATGCCTTACTGTATGACTTATTTTACTTCAATCTATTTTAAACATAGGAAGTTGTTTTCACTTTGTAAAAATGTGATAATACTATAACACTGTTGTACACATTTAAAAAGGAAATTTTTGAATATTTCCTTAAAATAGATCCACAGATGTGAAGATTTATAAGACTTGGTATACTGTGATTCAGTTACCTACTGCTGCATAAGACCTCTACAACTGGGTGAAAAATAAACACCCACCACTTAGGATTTTGGTTTGTGGTGCTGCTTGGGGCCAGTGTGCTCCTACCTTCTGTGCGGAGTGGCTGGGCCTGGAGTACCGGATGGTGTGGCTCAGGGGCCTGGCACATGGGCTGACATGGTCAGGTGGATGGGGCTGCAGTGCCTCGCCTCCACAGGCCTCTCCTTGCTCAGTGTCCAACCGGCACCTGTGTGCATGGCGTAGGATGCCACAAGAGCAAAGGTGGAGGCTGACAGGCTTCGCAGGACATGGACCTAGAAATCAAAGCAAACCACGGGCTTGTCCTCATTCAATTCCCTTTCCTTCTCATCCTGCAGGCCCCAGGACTACAGTAGTATTAGCCGTCCCTCCTGGCTTTGAGTAGTGAGTGAAAAAGAGGCTGAAAGTCCTCTGAAGTCACTTTCTCCGTGTGATCCTTCAGTGAAGGTGATAGAGGCCTGGGGTCCTGGAGACTCACACTGTCATCAGCGGTGATCACTGCACAGCTTTCTGGAGCTCCCTCCAGAGATGAGGAAATCATCAGCTTCTGAAGATATGCATCCCAAGAAACACTATTTTACCCCCCAGAAAGTAATTTTTTTTTTTAAAGAATAAAATGTGAAAACCTAAAACCCAACTTGGTGTGGATGTGTTTTCAGTCTAATTAAACTCTATTACACCTCCTGTACACACCCATCATTGTACTATCACTTCGCTGTGTGACCGGCAGTTTCTGCCCCTTCTGTCTAGCTAGAAGTTCCTTCATATATAAACTGTCCTCTAGCAATTGTTTTTACCCTCAGAATCTGGCACTCTGTGGCATAGAATAGGGGCTACAAATATGTTGACAGAATGAACTGGAAATATAACTAAAGAAGGTAGAAATGTTAAAATGCAACTGCCTTCTATTTGTATGGAGTATATAAAAAGGTAGCTAAAAATAATGTATTATTTAGAAATATCTAGGAGAGATATCAAATCAACAGCCATGAGCATTCTGATCACTGAAAATGTATCCACAATAGTAGTAATAGGCATTCATCGGAGCACCCAGGTATGGGAAGTTTGAGAACATGTGGTCCTGCAGATGTAGGCACTGGGCACATCTGTTCACATCCAGAGCACCACTGAGCATTCGTTACATGCCTTTTAATCAAGGTGCTCACTACAGTCTGGTAGTAGCAAATGAACCCTAAGTCTAAAAAGGAACAGGCCAGATATGAGGTTTGTTGTTAGTGGAGGGCAGGAGGATATACTTCACGTATGTTCTGCTAGTGCAGAACACAAAAACAGGAAAATGATGCTCCATTCAAATCTTGGAATGGAGGGGCAATCAGCAGGGTGAGGGGGATTTTTGACTGAGGAGATCCAAGAAGAAGTAATAAAGCTAGCACCTCATGAGAACAAAGCTTAGTGTGGAAGGGTGCAGGGTTCTGGATAGATACGGTCCTGAAGAACTTTAAATAACATTCCAGGAAGTTTTGACTTGTACTATACCAAAAAGGAAGTGACAGAGTGTTTTCCTTTGCCAGGGCTGCAAAACAAAGTGTCAGAGGCTGAATGGCTTAAACAACAGAAATTTATTTGCCCCCAATTCTGCAGGCTGGAGGCCCAAGGCCAAAGTGCGGTAGTGTTTCTCATAAGGCTTCTCTCCTCAGCCCATCACTATCCGTGGTCCTATACCTTCCCCGGTCTTTTTTCTGTACGTAGCTGGGGCTTGATGTCTTTTTCCCCCAGGAACGCTGATGATACTGGATGATGGCCTACCCTAATACAGTAGCCTGTTTTAACTTGACTGCCTCCTTAGGGACTGTCTCCAAACAGTCATATTCTGAGTTACTGGGGTTGGGACATCGACCTATGAATCTAGAGCATCATTTCTCCCATAACAGGGTTGTATGATTTAGACCACTGACTCAGCCTAGTTTTATGCTGCTAGAATACCATCCCACGGACTGTATTCTATAATGAACACAATTTTATTCATGAATGGGTTCTGGAGGCTGGGAAGCCAGGAGGGCCTGGTGTCTGGTGAAGGCCTCCTCGCTGGGTTGCCCATGGTAGAAGGGCAGAGAGAGGATGATAGAGCAAGAGGAGGCTGAAGTCCTCATTCTACAGCTCTCCACGACGACAGCACCAGTCCACTCGTGACCACACACCTTCCAATAGGGTCCACCTCTCAACACTGCCGCCTTTCAGGTCAGGTTTACAGCATGTGGACACTGGGGACACATTTAACCC
This sequence comes from Heterocephalus glaber, assembly GCF_000247695.1. The sequence continues at coordinate 23,300,914 of NW_004624763.1, read as the reverse complement.
ATACAGACAGGAGACAGGAAGGTGGACAGGTGCAGGCCAGGCCCAGGGAGACTCTTCGGAAGACACTGCGGTATTCTTTGAGAGACGCTGAGTGAGTGGCTGAGGGAGATGTGAAACAGTCAACAGAAAAACAATGTGAAGAAGCTCCGGCCTGCAGGATGGACTTCAACTCCTTAGCAAGTCTGCAGAGTTTTAAAAATTCAGCCCTACCCTTTCAATGCTACTACTCTCCAGGCACTAAGAGCTTCTCAGTCTCAAATTACATCATGCTTTTTCTCCAGGTCGGGCTGCTGTGCCTGCCCTTCCCCTGGTCTCAGCCAGCTGGGCACCTTGTGGTAGAGAGGCAAATGTCACCTCTCCCACAAAGTTCTGAGTTTCTCTCGCAAGTTACTTCCTGCCTTGAACTCCCAAGAATATTACATGCATAGACATTCTCATGTGGGGTTTAATTATATTTTACATGCTTGCCACCCCCACTATACCAAACTGTAAAGTCCTGTGGGCAGGGATTGGTTTTGTTTCCCCACAGCTTGATAGGGTGATCATCAGATGGAAAGCATTTGATAAGCATCAGATAACTAAGAACAGATTTACACCTGATGCCACCTGGGTGGTGCCAGCGGGTCCTTGGTCATGCTTACTCAGTAATAACCCCCTTTAAGGAAAACACTAGGAAGAGACTAAAGCAAGAGAGTCAGATTTTCCATATATGGGGCTAAATCTCTCTCGTAAAATGAAACAAGATCTCTTCGCTAACCAGCAAGGAAGATTCCAGGGGAAAAGCCAGGCAAATCAGCAGAGTTTTCAATCTGTCACCACTTTAATCTAGCTTGTAAATCATTTGCAATTTTCATACTTTTTTCTTTTAAGAATTTAGTAAGTGGCTCTCTCATCAAATCAAAATTTTCTAGTCTGTCTTTTCAGACCTTCACAGCTTGGCTGCATTTCATCTATGCAATCCACTGTCTATACAACTATCGGACTTACCTTCCTAAACACAGGTAGGGTTATTCACCCTCAAATTCAGAGATACTTTAAGGCTCTTCATGACCTAAAACACATGTCAAATTCTTCACAGGAGTTTTCTACTACGTCACCCCGGTCAGGTTTCCTTTTGTGGCACAGCTTTATAGACTCCAACCTTGGTAACTGTGCAAGTTGTCGTTCACAGGTATGCTCCCATGTTCCCATTTTCGTTTCCCTAGTGTTGTTTCTGAACCATCTGTGGTGCTCTCTTCTACTTCTGCTGTAAGTCAGCTGTATCAACGGCAAAGGCATCCGATGAGCCAAGTGTTCTCAGTATTCTCTCTCCCTGGATGACCAATCTCTGGTGGGGACCCATCTGACTGCTCTCCCATATTCCTTCAGGTTCACATTCACTGAACTCTACCTTTCACTACAGTGTTTTACATGAATATTTTATCAGCCTATCCGCATTTTAAACACATCTCTTGCAAAATGTTCCCCACACCCCACATGTGTCACTCCACCCCCCTCCTTCCCGTAACTAGTACTGTTTCTCAGAAGCCCTGTTCATGTATCTGTTCATCTGGTTTATAACTGGAAGTGCCCCAACTCTTGTGCACTCACGGGGGGGCTTTGGGGGTGACTGGATCATGGGGCTGTGATATTAAAAACTCGATCAGTCTACTAATGAGTTTACAGCTAAACTCAGGTGATGCTGGGAGGTGGAATCTGGTGGAGGATGCGGGTCACTGGAGACGTAGCCTGAAAGGGTCTATCTCCCTCCCTCCTCCATTGATTGCCCTCTGCTTCTCGCTGCTGTGCCATCAAGGTACTTTTCCTCTACCATGTACCTGTTTGGAACCGGTCAACTAAGGGCTAAAACCTCTACAAACCGTGAGCCAAAATAAACCTCTCCGCCTCTTAAGTTGTGGATGCTGGGTGTTGTGTCTCAACAAGAACGTCACTAAGACATGCATGTTATCACACTCTCTCTGTAAATCTCTCGAGCTCATTACACTTTTATGTGCCCCTTACTGAAAGTGCTCTTAGTCATCAGTTGTCCACATTTTCCAAAGTGAGTAGATCCTTTACTTGTCATTTCAAACCCATGGCATCATTGGCCAGGGAACTGCTTTGTGCTGCTTGGGGGCCCTCCTCTGGCTCCTGGGACACCGCTTTTCCTCCCTCTTCCTCCTCCACCTATGGCCCAACCCTGCTGTGGTTTCCTTGCTTGAATTACCCCAGCCTCAACATGTTGAAGTGCCTGAGATTTAGCCTTCCTCATTGCTTTTTTCCAATCATTTACACAATGATTTTACCGAGTCCTATGGTCTTCAATTTCATCAGCAGGTTAACAAAATCTAATTTTCTAGCTCCTAGGGCCACACCCTAATCAATACCTCTACTTGGATGCCAAACCTACAAGATCAAACCGAGCTCTTGATTTCCTTCCTCTCTTGACGTTCTATCAGTCATATTCTCCCCGCTTAGTGATTTCTCAGTTCTTCCAGACTTTATCTTTGATTCTTCTCTCGTCTACTCCATTAGCAAATTTGCTAGTTCCCGATCAGATTATATTCAGAATTTTCCCTATATCCACAATGCTCACTGCTACCACTCTGACCTAGGCTACCATCATCCCTTGCCTTATATTGTTTTTAATTGATCACTGTGGATATCTTGACCTCCCCATACTCCTCAAAGTGGTCTTTTGAAAGCCTAACTCTGATTAGTTTTTCAGCTTAAAACCCTCTAGTAGTTTCCCATGCCATTTAGAGTACACCCAAAGTGCGTGAAGGTATTCCATGGCCTGACCCACCCTGGCTACTCTGAAATCATTGCATACCACCCTGGACTCGGGGAGCCACATCACGGCTTGTCTCCTGCTTTGCTTCACTAACTTTTTACTTCATACTGCTTTCTCAGAATGTTCCTCTTATAGATAGCCACAGGCTCCCCGATTCTTCCAGGTTTCTTTTCAAATTCTACCTTTTCATAAAGATCTCTAATCCCTTCATATAGATTAACAATCTCCCTTCCACCATTATTCACCTTCCCTTTATTTTTTTTCATTGACTTACCACTGTCTGGCATGTTATGTTATCATCTCCTTCCAGTTTGAAAATTTGGTAGGGGGGTACTAGGGATTGAACTCAGAGCTTTACACTGTGGTGCATCCTCAACCCTTTTTTTATTTCTTAGACAAGGTTTTGCTAAGTCATCACATTGCCCGACTTCAGCCTGATAATACTGACATGTGTCACCACACCCAGCGTTCACACAAGCTTTTTTAGAAAGTAGTTTGCTCTCTGTACTACTGTATTCCCAGGATGAAGAACAGTGCCTAACATGTTGAACGGTTTAGTTTACATTGAATGAAAGATCAAAAGGACGTGTGGCCAGAGACTAGCTCTTATTGATTATATATTCCCATTAATCCCTAGTGCAGTACTTCACATATGGTAGAGGTTCAAAATACTGGTTAAAGAGATCTACATCTTCTTTCTGCTTCTCTAAAATGCTCGCTGTTCCTTCTGGCTTGTTTCCACATGCTGCTTCCTTCCCTCTCATGCTCTAGCTTGCTTCTGCTGGGGGCCTGGATTCATGCTAGCACCGGCTTTAAAAACGCCCTCATTTTTCATTTATATTTTAGTACAACTTTAGTTCCTGGGCTTCCAAGAAAATTCAAATTACACCTGTCATTCTTCACCTTCAGAGGTCACAAAGGCTATCTCCCATAATTTAACAACTTATAATATCATCCATTCTAACATCCATTAACAGATAAATGACCAAAAACACAGGTAAACAAGCAAACAATTTGTGGTATATCCACACAATGAAATTCGATCCTGCCATAAAAAATGACATACTGTTTTCTGCCACAATATGAACTTTAAAATCATTATACAGTGTGAAAAAAGACACAAAAGGCCAGACTATACACAGTTCCACTTAAATCCTTAAATAAGGAAATCTATACAGACAGAAAGTGGTTGCTTAGAGCTGTAGTGGGAAAAAGGCAGAATAAGGAAGTGATAACTAAAGGACATGTGATGATTTTGAAGTGATAAAGTTCTTAAAATTCACTGTGCCCGAGATAGAGACCAGAGGGAAGGGAAGGGGACCTAAGAATTAAGATGTGTTATGTACATGTACCACCTTCCCACCATAAACGTAACCATTATTATATACTGCAAAAGAAAAAATTTAACTGTGGCGGGCCGGGGATTTAGCTCAGTGGTTCTGGCGCCTGCCTCAAAAGCACAAGGTCCCGAGTTCGATCTCCAGTACCCCCCCCCCCAAAATTAACTGTGCTGATGGTTGAATCTGTGAATATATTGAAAACCAATGAATTGTGTACTTTAAATGGGTAATTTATATGGTATGTGAATTATATAATAGAAGTGTTCAAAACAAAAACCAGTCCAATAACAGACCAGAATCTGCAAGAATCCTTGCTGTAGCCTTTTACAGCCACGCAACCCCTCTCTTTTTATTGTTACATCCACCTTACCTCCAGGCAACCACCAATCCATCCTGTTTTAGAAGTCTGTCATTTTTAAGAACTTACATAACGTTCATATAGTAAATAACCTTTTGGAAGTTGGCTTTCTTCCCCTCAGAATACTTCCCTGGCAATTCATCCACATCGTGTTTGTATAAATAGTCACTTTTTATTGCTGAGTATGTCTAGAAATTATTTAACTTTTACTCTTTACCCAACACATTCAATACAAGAACAAATCCTGTTAAGTTCTACCACCAAAGTGCACCTTGAATTTTGCCTCTTCTACCTGTGTTGAATGCTTGGCTAAATTACAAGCCCTCACCTGGCCTGCAAGAACATCAAATTGATCTTGCTCCTACTCCTTTACCATCCATTTGGCATGTAATGGCCAGAATAAGTTCAGATTATCTAAAAACTTTCAGATATTATTCACCAAAATAAAGCCTGTTTTCCTTCTTTCACTCATCTATTCATTCAAAAATATTTATTGACAACCATGTACTAGGTATTGTTTAGGCCAGTGATGCTGAACATTTTAGTGCTTTTGATGATACAAATAGCTCGCCACTATTGGTTTAGGCACTGTAGAAGCAGTTAAAAATAAAAGACAAAATCCTTGGTCTTGGGATACTATGACTGTTAGAGCAAATAGACAATAAAACAAATGTAAAATGTGGTAAAATAAAAGCAGGACTGGGAGATGAGAAGTCCTACAAGCAGGTAAGCTGAGCTTTTCAGACTGCTCAAAGGAAGGTCTCACTGAGCAGATGACATTTAAGCAAAACAGAAAGGAGCTAAGCAAACACCCCTGCAGACAATGGGGTGGAGAACACTGTCAGTAGAGGGAACTGCAAGCCAGAGAGGCCAGGACAGCAGCAAGGCAGACATACCCAAGGGATTGAAGGAAACCATAGGGCTGGGGCCAGCAATCAAAAGGAGATGTGCGAGACAGGGCAGAAAGCTAATGGGTCTAGATGATCCAAGGATTTTTAGGGGATGACCACATTTACATACTTTGAATAGACAATAAGGCTTACAGGATTTTCAGCAAAATTTAATATTTTTTTAAAGACAAGGTCTAGCAAAATTACGAAGTTGCCCAGGCTGGGCATGAAGCTGGGATCTTTCTGCCTCAGCCTCCCAGAGTGCTGGGATATAGGTGTGCACCACTACACCCGCTGGTTTAAAGCAGAACTTCACTGTCAAAGTTACTCTGGCTGCTCCGTGAATAGAGCACGGGAAGAAAAGGGGAGATGCAAGGTAGAGACAAGGCTAGTTCAAACATCACAGTGAGATGATGGTGTCTGGAGGAGGGATTAACTGTAGGCTGTGTGGACTGACTGGACCTGGACATGCCTGGAAGGTTAGAACCGAAGACCTTGGGGGGGTTGCTGCAGAACAGAGTTAAAGACGACCCCGAGGTTCTGGGGTGACTTTGAGCGCTGGACAGTGGAGTGGTCCTGATGAGCCACACGACGTCGGTTCGGTTCCGTTCGTGTTGAAATGCGGGGCACACCCGGGTCGGAACCGAGCAGGAGTCCGTGTCGGGGCAGTCGTTCGGCGCTATCAACCAGTGGGTCCCGGGTAGCGCTGTGGACTGGAAACCGATGCGGAGGGCGAGGCCACTCGGGTGAAGACTCCAGGACGGCGCGGGGGCTCGGGGCTGGGAGAGCTCCCTCCCTGCAAGCCCACCCGGTGCGCCCGAGTCCCGTGTGGTCTCCGCAGCACGCTGTCGCCTGCCCAACCGGAGTCGCCCTTCTCAGCACCCGCTCGGCTTCACGTGCGGTCTCGAGGCCTCTAACCCTGGTCCAAGGCCGCCCAGGCCGGGCCGCAGCTCTGCACGGGGCACCGGGCCTCGCGCACCCTCTTCCCCTCTTCCCCTCCCGCGGGTTTCCGGGCGCGGCGGCCTTCTCCGCGGCCCGGAGCAGCCGATCTTGGGCTCTTGCGGATGTGAACGTGCGGGCTGCCTCGACGGGCGAGCGCACGGCCGGCCCCGCGGCCGCACTCGCAAGGACCGCAGCCACGCTTCGCGGAGCGTGCCTGTGCGCGTGCGCCGTTCGCCGCGCGCTCTCGCGGGACGCCCGCCGCCGGCGCGGCGAGAGTGCTTGTGCGCATGCTTGCTAGCCGTGCTGCCCGTCTGTCGCGCTCCCAATAAAGTTTCAGGGAAGAGTCCGCTGCGCGGCAAGATGGCGGAGTACGACCTGACCACGCGCATCGCGCACTTCCTGGACCGGCACCTGGTCTTCCCGCTGCTGGAGTTTCTCTCTGTGAAGGGGGTGAGCGGGGCCGGGGCTCCGGGAGGGAGCGGGTCGGCCGCCAGGGGGACGCGAGGCGCCGGGGCGGGTGCGGGCCTGGGCTGCGCGAGGCAGGGGGACGCGGGCGGCGGGCGGCGGGCGGCGGGCGGGGTCCCGCTCCCGGGAGTGCGGCTCGCGGGGCTGCGGGGCCGGGAGGTTGGTGCGGGCGGCGGGCGGCGGGCGGCGGCGGCCTGTGCTCGGGCTCGGGGCCCAGGCTTTTGAAGCGACTTTTTAACCCTCACGACGACCTGGCGTTCTCGTTTCCACCAAGTTGTGGATTCTTTGCGTTATTTCCGGAGCTAAGCTAGGTAATCACTTCCTGGAAGCGCAACCTGTAGTGTCTGCGAGGACGGAGACCAGAACCAACCCCCCCTCAGTCTGCAGGTCGGAGTGCGCAGGCTTCAAATAGTTGGAATCGGGCCTCAACGTGCCTTTCGCTCTGTGAAATACTTTGGATAAGAATGTAGCTCTGGAACTTCATCTAAAAACATGTTTCAGCCCTAGAAGTTTTACTGGGCTGAAAGGAAACATAGGTTGAAAGAAATACTAAGCTTAGTTACACGTTGGATGTATTGGGAAGTTGTTACATCTCAACTACAATAGGTACAACAGGTATGATGAAGGACTTTCAGTTTAGTCCAAAAAAGTAAATGATTCCATTTCTGGAAGCAGATCGCACCGTAAGCCTCTTTAAGGAATTCTAGATTTGTGTGCTCCAACTGCAAATGAAAAAATTCCTACAAATAAACATGAGATAGTTCTGATAACTTCTCAGAGTTCCCAGGTAGTTATGGCTCATTGATTGGACGGGGATTCTCATGCCCGTATTGGTATTGAGTGGTTTCTTTAGAAGTGGGTCACCAATCAAAAATATTCTGTGTCCTTCTTTCGTCCAACAAAAAATTGGATGCAGCAACCCAAAAATGGTGCTAGAAAATTTATTTGAAAAGTGAGGGGTGGGTGGGTATGGAAGAAACCAGCTCTGCAGGGCAAACTTGGGCCGATCAAAGAGAAAAAGGGTAAAAGCAAAAATAAAAGTACACGCAGTGTTTGAGAAACGCAGGGTTGGGGGGGTTGGGCTATTGTGGAAACTCACCACAGCCCACTTCCGGTTCTGACGTCTTCTTTAATGGCCTACACATCTGGTGGGAGCTCTGAGAAGCTCTACATAAGGATCCTGGAGGGATCTTGTAATTGGCAGGTCCCTCTCGTTTCCCCAGCCAGCTTTGCCACTTCTTATCTCCTATATCATTATGAACTTTTCCTAAAGTTGTTAATGTTAGGGAACACTTAGGTTTATTTTCGATAAATGTCTAAGAACCTCATATGAAACTATCTTGTAAGGACATATTTTCACCTGTTTGAAACCCTTTACGAGCTACATGTAGAAACACTTCTGAAATAACTGAGCTTCATGGTTTTGTTTTCTTTATGCTCTGATTTTTCAAGGCAGACAAAAGAAAGGGAGGCATGTGTAAGTCTAAATTAGCTTTTCAAATAGCGAGACCAAAACTATGAGCGAATGAGAAAGTTAAGATGGTTTTACAGAGAGGAAGGCATAGTATTTAGTGACTACTAAATTCGGGGCCATGGAAATGTGAAAAATACAAGATGAAGCCCAGGCATCTCATCATTAAAATCTCTCCTACCTGTCCTTTAGAATTTAGTGTCTACAATGCAAGGCAAAAAGTTAGTGCAAATCAGACGAGTAATTTATTGGCAAAGTGCAGTCAAAAGTGAGAAGATTTTGTTAACTTCAGTGGGCAGAAAGGACTTTGAGAAGACACATTGAGTCTTGAAGAAGATGGTTCGGGTACAGTTGGCAGTCAGGATGCATGTATTGATTGCATTAAGAGGGAGAATTTGATACATTTTGCAATGTTGGAGAATATAAGCTCCAGGACTGCTTTTCTGTGTCTCCTGCGTGCGCAGCACATGAAGTCGAGTCTGGTGTAAAAGCTTTAAGTGGCTGTTTGATAAATAATAAAATGAACAGATATTTATGTCTCACTGCTTTTTATGCTCATGTGCAGTGGAAGGACAGATGGGGCCATGTCAGGACCCTGGGCTCTGAATTTAGACGTGGGTTAGGCTTCTGGCTCTGTCAATTAACCTGCCTGTCACAAAGAAGCAGGTTCTTTTCCCTTTTTTTTTTAGACAGAATCTTGCTATGTAGCCCAGGCTAGACTGGACCCCTTGGTGATCCTCCTGCCTCAGCCTCCCAAGTGCTGAGGGAGATTAAAGATGTGCGCTGCCCTGCCCATCTTCTCCTCTTAACTGTGTTCTTTCTCGTGAGTAAGACATCATTACCAGTTTTGTGGGGTTGTTAGAAATGCGAGAGATGGTGCTTATGAAGCATTTAGCTCGTCTAGGACAGAGTAAGTACTCCTAAGTGCTTTCTGTTGGGAAACTACTCCAGCCCAGAAGGGAAAGAGGGAGGGTTTTGAAGAGTGAAGAAAAGATTGACCAAGGACAAGTGTGGGGATCTCTAAGTGGAGGGCCCAGCAGAGATCAGAAATCCTCCAGTAGCTCTGGCGGTGATGGTCGGAAGAGTAGCATGGAAATGTTTGCAGGAGATTAATGAAAGGCATTATTGATCCGAGAAAAGCACAGGTGTGATCCCGTAACGTTATTGCTTAGATTTTGAAACATTTTCTAGTTGTCCTTGGAACCTAGAAAATAGGTGACTTTTTTCCAGAGCCAGACATTGAGACTGAATTGTGTGTGGTTGGAGGAGAATTGAAGGAAACAGTAATAGTGCTGAAGAGAAAATCTTTGAAATACCTAAAATACCAACCTAAGGTAGGTGACACCAAAAAAGACTCATCTAAAACTGGGGCCAGGCAGGAGGTGTGACGGTGTGGAAGAGTCTCCCAGTGGTGGAAGAAAGGGTGGGCCCAGATGTAGCTCAGGGTTCCGCAGCCTGCCTTGCAAGCACAAGGTCCCAAGTTCGATCCCTGGTACCAAGGGGGGGGGGGCTGAGTTTAAGCTGGATCTTAGGAAGTCCTGGGTGGAAGTCGTTATAATTTGTGTAAAAGGGGATGTGAAGGCTTGAGTTTTAAAGAATCATTAATACAGATGTTGGCTATGTGGAAGATGGTAACAGGAAGAGATAGCAAAAGGTGATTTTAATCTGTTAAGAAATAGGAGCTGTTTCCAGCACATTGGTGGCAAACTGGATCCCAGGAGCCAGAGAGCAGCCCTGTGCTGCTCTGTGCTGTTTTATATTTCTATGTGGTCTGCAGCTCTGAGCAGCTTTCAACAGATACACATTTGCTATTATGGAATGTTGGTTCTATACTTCAGTTAAATGAAACATATCTTCTAAATTTTACTCTCCTTATATTTCTATTTAAAATTTTTTGGAAACTAATTTTTTTTTTTTGTAGTACTGGGGATTGAACTCAGGACCTTGCACTTGCAAGGCAGGCTCGGTGCCACTGAGCTAAATCCCCAGCCCTGGAACTGTTTTTTGGAGATTTGTTGTTGTGTAGTATTCTGTTTTTGCTTTTTATTTTTAAGAACTGTAACTTGATGGTTTTTGTTTTTGTTTGGTTTGGTTTTTGGTACTGGGGATTGAACTCAGGACCTTGGGCTTGAGGGACAGGCGTGGTGCCACTGAGCTAAATCCCTGGCCCCTATTTTGTTTCGTTTTTGAGACAGGATTTCGCAGTGTAGTTCAGACAGGCCTTGAACTCACTGTGTACCCCAGGCTGGCCTCAAACTCATGGCGATCCTCCTGCCTCAGCCTCCCAAGTGCTGGGATTATACTTGTACCACCATGCCCGGCAGTTTTTGCTTCTTGACTCAGATCTGAAGTGCTTTCCCTTCTCCAGAAGTGCCTGAGGGGCAGACTTGAGAGGTCTCCTCCAACAGGTGTGGCTTTGAGGAAAGGCAGTAAGGGCTGTGAGCAGAGGAGCAAAATCCTGGAGTGCACAGTGAGGAGACAGGACCTAGCCCATGAAAAGCTAGCTGTTAGTGGGGGGCTGGGCAGGAGTGGCATGCCCAGAAGTGGATGTTTAACAGCAAATCTTGTTTGTTTTTCTTAACGTGATGCTTGGGAGTGATTCCACAGCCTTTGCACTGAGCTACATGCCTCGCTCTTTATTTTTCAGTTTTTAGAATTTTGAGACAAGGTCTTGCTTCACCACTATATCACCTAAGCAGGGCTTCAGTTTATAGTCCTCCTGCCTCTGCCTTCCAGAGTGCTGAGATGATAGGAGTGTGTCACCATGCAGATTGGTTTTGGATTTTTGAAGCAACTTTTTAATCGGTGTAATGCTTGTGAAAGTGAACCAATGTAAATATACTGGTCAGTGAATTTTTAAAAAGTGAACAATGAACCGACTTGTGTGAATACCACGTAGATCAATATGTCAACATTGCAAACGGTTTAAATCTTCTTTCTGACGTTAGTCATTGCTCACGTCTCACAAGGAAGAAAGTGCTTGTACTGATGACAGATTGATTTGCCTGTTTTTTTAGTGAGGAGAGGGCAGTCTATTGGGGAGTGAACTCGGGACCTTTGCAGTACGCTACACCCAGTCCTTTTTTTTCTATTACAAAAAAGGTTTTTTTTTGAGACAGGGTCTCACTAAGTCCTTCTTCATTTTACCAGAGTGCTGGGATTACACGTGTGTGCCACCACTCCTGGTTTGTTTTTGATTTCTGTGTAAATGGAATTAGGCTTTGACTAGTATTTATAGTTCTGGTTTTTTGCAGGGGTTGGGGGTTGTTGAGACAGGATCTCTATGTAGCCCACGCTGGCCTTGAACTCACTATGTTGCTGGCCTCAAAGTTGAGGCAGTCCTTCTGCCTCGGCCTCCCAGATGCTGGGATTACAGGTGTGCATCACCATGTCTGGCTCTGTTTACTGTTTTGTTTGATGTCTTTCGCTCATTACTATTTGAGTCCTCCAAGTTTTTAGGGTGGTATTAGGTAAAGATTTTCAGTGCTGAATATCAACCTATCATACTTATTTATCCATTCTAACATCGATAGATTTGGCTATTACAAGTAGGGATGCTATGAAGATTCTTAAAATGTACTTTAAATATATACACTCTTGGGAACCTAGGAGCAGAATTGAGTCACAGAGTATGTGTTCAGGAGATCAAACAGTTTTCCAAAGTGGTGGCACTTGTACCAGCGGAGTGCTGATATTGACAGGTTTCGGGGTTTGTCTTTTGCAGTTTCAGTGTGCATTGTCTTTATGACAAATGAAATGAAGGGGGCCAGGGGTTTAGCTCCGTGGTTCCACCGCCAGCCTCGCAAGCAGAAGTCCAGAGTTCGATCCCTGGTACCGAAAGAAATGAGGTGAGATGATCAATGAAATCAAGAACCTTTTCATTTGCCTATTGGCCATTTTGTTGCTTTTTGTTGTTACTAGTTTTTTTTTTTGGTGAGCTAAATCTCCAGGCCCTATTAGTTTGTTTTTGAGACGGGGGTCTCACTAACTTGCCCAGGCTGGCCTTGATCCTCTTGTCTCTGTCTCCAAAATAGGATCACAGGCATGTGCTACTTACCATACCTGGCTGGTTATCCTCACAATGAAGAAGTGTCTTACAACCTTTAAGCCACTTCAGCAGGATCATCTGTCTTGTTTCACTGTTTTGTACCATAAGAGTCCTGTGTCTGAGTTTGGAAGACTCAGTTTTGTTTTGTTTTGTTTTTGGTACCAGGGATCAAACTCAGGACCTTGCGCTTGTGAGGCAGGCAGCGGAACACTGGGCTAAATCCCCAGCCCAGAAGGCTCAGTTTTGATCAGATTAGCTGTACTGTTTGAACACTTTAATCTTCTCATCTCCCAGGCAGTGAAATGTAGTGGTATTTTTCTGGATTTTTCTTTGCTTGGCAAAATACTCGGTACAGAAACTTTTCTTTGGCTGAAGTGCCTGTCTTCCTAAATTGTGTTTTGTAGAATCCTTACATGTTATTTAACATAGTGCATATTTGTGTGATGCTTAGGTGAGTTGGTGTGTACATCTGTTTGCTCCCTCTACTGTTGATTGAAGTATGCTTCTTGAACTCTTTGCAAAGCAAAACTGATGTGACAGTGTTAAATTACAGGATGGGAGTTGTTTTCGTTTCCAGGGGGTGGCTGGGAAGTTGTACAAGATCACAACTGTTGATGTGTGAACATGTGGGTGTCAGGAGGGCTAGGAGGGCGATATTGGGGTGTGAAGGAAACTGCTTCTTAACTACCTGGATGTGGAGAGGAGATAGCTGTGTGTGCTTTGTAGTGAAGATGGTGTGGTTTTCTTGGGTGTGCACAACCCTGTCTAGAAAGGATAAAATCTGGCTTGATTTAACAAAAATAACATACCTGACTCACCTGGCCACCTGAGAGGCTGAGGTAGGAGGGTCCTGAGTTCAAGACTAGCCTGGTGGAAATGGCTTTCTGGTGTCATTGCCGTTGTGTACATGTCTTTGGGTAAGCAGATATTCTCATGTCTCTGTAGGTTGGGCACTTACTCTTTTGTCAGTCTTTCATGTTGCAGGAGGATGAATTAATAGTTTCTACCTTAAGAAAGATTGTTTCATGAAGCATACTTCTAGGTGAAATAATCTTACCATTATTCAGTTTATTTGGGAAATTTAAATATATTCCTTAGAAAGTGGTTTTCTTTTCCAGATATATAATGAAAAAGAATTATTACAAGGGAAGTTGGATCTTCTTAGTGATACTAATATGGTTGACTTTGCGATGGATGTGTACAAAAACCTGTATTCTGACGACATTCCGCATGGTAAGTCCTGTCATTCCACCTGAAGCTTGCCTTGTAACTGAGTGCATGAAGTTTGTGGTTTACAGAGGAGCTTCAGCTGGAAAAAGCCTGGGAGTGGTGAGTGGTTCTAAGGTTGTTAGGGTGGAAGACAGTGTAAGGGTTTTGAGGTTCTCGTGGGTGTTGTTTTCTCCCCATGGAAGAGGCAGACCTTCAGTTCCTTTTGTGTGGTGTATCGTCAGAGTTGCCCTAGAGTTCGGAGCTTTTCCTGGGAGCTCCCTGAGAATGTTGCAGCTCTTTCACTGAGCCTTGGAAGTGGACCCCTCCATGTGCTTGTAGTACAGCCTTTAGTTTCCAAGTGGCTCCCCGGGACAACACCGCCCTGCTTACTCACTGTCCAGCGTGGGCACACGTCAACTTAGACAATGCCGAGGACAGGTTTCTGTGGAATGGTTGCTCCTTAAAAAATGTAGTCCTGGGCTGGGGATGTAGCTCAGTGGCACCACCACACCTGTCTCGAAAGACCAAGGTCCTTGAGTTGATCCCTGATACCAAAACAAAGAAATGTCCTAGCTAGGCCTGGTGGCACACTGCTGTAATCTCAGCACTTGGAAGGCTGAAGCAGGAGGATTGCCTTGTGTTCAAGGCCAGCCTGGGCTACACAGTGAGTTCTAGGCCAGGCTGAACTATGTAGTGAGATCCTGTCTCAGCAAAACCAAACAAAAACCATAGTGCTATAAGTTCAGGAAATACGATAGGATTGTTTCCTTTGCTTAGAGAAGTATAATTTACTTTGTTTAAATTGATACAGTATTTCTCAACATTTGATCACAGATCCCCTTCTGTGTTTAAGAAATATGGTCTTAAAATATGAGTATAATTTAGTTGTAGTGAAAGAAGTAACATTTCGTATTACTTTTTTTCTTGAGATGGGGTTTGTTCTGTTACCTGGGCTGGCCTCAAACTCCAGAGCTGAAGTGATCCTCCTGGGACTACAGGCATGTGCCAGAGCACCCCCCACAAATAAACTGTTTCTTCAGATTCCCAGTGAAACCTTATTATGTGCAAGTTTTCTCAGACTTGTCGTGAGGTAATAAAAGGAACTATAGAATTTGATTTAAGAGATTAGAGACTGGATTTATAGCAAAAAACCAATCATTGACTGGATTTAAATCCCATTCTACCTAATTGAAAAAATCAGTGGCTACTGTTTTCTGCCCTCTCTCTTCACCTCTCCCCCAGAGGCTGTGTGTACGCCATTTCCCTTAAGGGTAGACAGGGCCTCCTTGTTCCTTTATGTGCCTTTGTATTGCTAGGAAAAAGGAATTGTGCCTCTGGGAAAGTTAGCCAGTTGGTGGCCCTGGCATGTGAATGTATCTGGGGTCAATAAATTTATGTGTAGTTTAAGTAAATTGAAATTTTTCCAGACATTGTCATGGTGAGCAGTAACACATTTAACATTCCCTAACATCGTAGCATTCTTCTGCATTTTTCATTAGCTTTGAGAGAAAAAAGAACCACAGTTGTTGCACAACTGAAACAACTTCAGGCAGAAACAGAACCAATTGTGAAAATGTTTGAAGATCCAGAAACGACGAGGCAAATGCAGTCAACCAGGTAATCTCTGCCTCTGTTTTTCTTTTTGTTTTGTGACCCGGTCTCATTGTGTAGCCCAGGCTGCCCTCCAACTCACAGCAGCCCTCCTGCCTCCGCTTCCGAGTGCTGGAGTCATAGGCGTGCACCACCACGCCTGACTTAGAGTCTAAACATTCCCTTTCCTAGATTAGTACCAACATCAAGTCAAGTTGTAGGGAGCCTCCAAAGTAAGTGCCCCTGGCTTGGATGCTGCTTTCTTCACCTGTTTGTTTCCGTTTGCCTCTGTTTTGCAGGGCAGTGCCCTTAGAAGCGGGAGCCCCCAGTCCCTTTTGGTTGCGGGGACAGGGTCTCCTGAAGCTGCTCAGATTGGCCTCCATCTTCCACATCCCGCCTCTGCCCCTGGTAGCTGGGTTTTCAGGCGCCCCGCCCTGCCTGTCTAAAATGTTAACGTTTTTAAAAAGCCTTTTTACTCGTTAGTCAGACTTGATTTTCTGGTGGCAGTTCTACGTGCTCCCCCTTCCGGGGCATTTAGCGATACCTCCTTATGTTTCTGGTTGTCACAGCTGGAAAGGGGCCGTAGCACCTCACAAGTAGCAGCCACGGGGTCCTGCAGTGCGCGGGGCCCTGCCCTTCACTCCCCCGTAGTGAGTGACACAGCCAGAGGAGTGTGTGAGAGGACAGGGCCCTGCAGCACCCCGTTCCTGACCGGAGGACCTCCTCGCCTTCCACCCCAGCCCGTGGGCTGTGTGGGCTGACAAGATCGGCTTTGCTAGAAACAAACTTGCTGAGTTTCTGAAGAAAACATCTTGCCATCGGCCACTTCATACCTGTGACTAATTGGAGCCTTTTGGGGTCTAATATTTTAAAATGAACTCTCAAATTAAACATTATCATTATGGTATATTCACTTGAGGAATTGCTAAAGATTTTGCCATGTTGCACATATCAATTTCTATAAGATGTATTCAAACTAGAATTGTAGAAATTGGCTCCAAATTTTTATTTATGATTTGGGAAAGTATTAACAAGATACTGTATTTTTGAAAAGGTAGCAATATTACACCATTACTGTGCCATATTTACACTATGCCATTTTATACTAGGTACATATGCAGAAATGTGTAAAGACACACATATTCTGGTACAGCATGTCTTAGACACAGCTCTGTGAATGTATGTGTGTCCATCATACTGAACTTTTTATACCCTTAGGATAAAATGAGTCATTGCAGACCTTCATGGTAGGTATGAGTGCTCACTGAGGGACAGCTGAAGTACACCAGATGTTAGAGTCCAGCAGAAGATTGAGGGTGCTTTTTAGTGTAGTCATTAAAGACTGGGAAAAAGTGGGATCCCAGGGTATGATTAAGATCAACATAAGATCTATTCACCTAACAGCAGAAAACAATGCTCTGTAGCTTAATAGGCACTAGGCTGGAGCTAAATCAAGGGATTAAGTGTTACAAATTCATAATCTAATTAAACTTATAAACTGCCTCTTTTCAAAGTAATAACTTCTTCCTAGTTCTTTTTAAAATTATATTGAACATATGCCTCAGAAATCCTTAGCACCCAGAAGACAGTCTTACGTACCTGAGAGGTGTAAGGGATGTGACAGGGATTCACTGAGACCCACAGCAGGTGTAAGGACCTCTTGTGCGCTTTCACGTTAAAGTGTCCTGTACATTTTAATGAGGGCGTGTCCCCTTGCCGTTAAATTTTCAAGGAAAATTATGCTTCCAAAGATGTGCTATAGCACACTCCTTCCTGGCAGCAGACTAAGAACGTGTTTAATTTTTGAATCTGCTTATGAGGAAGGCAACTGTAGCCATCTGTCTTCCATTCCTGGTGCCTTTGTCATCAGCTTGTCTTTGAGTTACACTGGCTTGTGTGGCAGTTTGGTGAGGGTAATTGTACAGGATATGTGGCGTAGATATTATGTAAGTCACTGTTCTTAGGAAAAATATTAACAGATTAGGGAGGGAGGTAAAATTTATATGCAGGAATAATTTCTGCTGGTTTTCATAGTACATTTATTTAATTTAATTAATTTTATTTATTTAGGTACCAGAGATTGAATTCGGGCCCTTGTGATTGGCGAGGCAGGCGGCAGAACCACTGAGCTAAATCCCCAGCCCCAGTAGTACATTTATTTGAGTTTCTCACCCATAGGACTATATTATCTAACAGAAATATAACCATTCCATTCTGTATAGGTTACCACCTAGAGAGACTACTAACCTTACTATGAAAATAGAATATTCTGATTTTATTGCCTAAAAAACTTAAAGGTTTTACTTTAGATGTGAAACTGAACACATAATTTCCAGGTACAGCTAAAGAATGCATACTTTGTTTTCTGTGGCCTATAAAATATAATAATTTTCACTTTGTCTTATTAAGGGATGGTCGGATGCTGTTTGACTACCTGGCAGATAAGCATGGGGTATGTGGTTTTTTACAGTGATTTAAAAATGTTTCAAAGTAGTCATCCTCTAATAAGGCTAATTAAAGACCAGCGCTCTGCAGGAGAGTTCATCGCTTACTTGAAGAATATAATTTCCAGATTAATTTATTAAATATAAATAACATTTGATATGTGTTTGAAACTTTAGTTTTTAAAAATAAGTATGACAAAGATGTGTTTATAATCACCTTCAGGTAAAACATTCTCAACATTTTTGCTTATTCCAATATAAATATATAATAGAATTACAGGGAACAGGAGACCATTTCTTAAAGGATTCACAAGTATGTCAAACAGAGCTGACTTGAATTTTAAACACTTAGAGCAGTTGAATCAGTACTCGGGCAGCCTTGCGCGGTATCCCTGGACGTTAGAAGGTCTTCATACGTCCCCAAATCCACAGTTGAAGAGATGGGACAACCTTGCCTTCCGTCTCCATCTCTTGTACCTTGTTTTGACTCAGAGTGCGGCACTTTATAATTAATTCTTTAACCTCCTTTTAAGTGTTGTTTATCATTTAGTAATTACTATGATGAAAGGATTGCTGACCACTGTGCGCAGTAGGTTTCCATACTAACGTTTGGTGGATTTGTTTGTATACTACTTTGGAGTTCTAGATTTCCGGTTTCACTTTGCTTGTTGTCTGTTTGTCTGTCTGTATTTATTTATTTAATTAATTGAGTTTATTAGTACAGTTTAGGTGCACGTTATGATCACATTCATCATAGGGAATGTGTACCTGTGTGTGATGTATCTTGGTTCTTGTTTTTTCCTATTTCCCTCCACTCCTTTCTGCCGTTTCCCCCTTTCCTGCTTGCAGAAGCTTTGTTTCCAGTAATTCCTTCTTTTCTCATTTTTTTCTTTCTTTTCCTTTCCCCTACCCCGTTTCCCTAGTTCCCCTTCCTCTTTGAGCATTTTCTTCCTATTTCACAATATCTGTTGTACATTCTAGGCCTCATTTACACTTTGTTTCTCACACCAGAGAAACAATTCAGTATTTACACATGTATTTCCTATTTATTTTACTTAAAAGGAGCATCCATTTGGCTATAAATGACTCTAGTTCATCTTTCTCTATGGCTGAGTAGTACTCCATTTTAGAAAGGAACTGCATCATCTTTTTCCAGTCTCCAGTTGATGGGCACTTGGGCTGTTTTCAAGATTTAGCTATTACAAACTGCCGCCATAAACGTGGGTGCACGTATATCGCTGTGGTGTTATGCTTTTAATTCTTTTGGCAAGATACCAAAAAGAGGGGTATCTGGGTCAAATGGAACCTTTAGTTTTAGTGTTTTGAGGAATCTCCACACTGATTTTCACAGTGGTTGTACCAGTCTGGACTCCCCACACCCCCACCTGTTTTGTTATTTGTCGATTTCATGATAGCAGCCATTCTTTCTGGGGTGAGGTGGAATCTCAGCATTGTTTTCATTTGCATCTCACTAATGACCAGTGATGTTGAACATTTTTTCATATATGTATTTGCTGTTTCTACTTCATCTGAGAAGTCTCTATTCATTTCAGATGCCCATTTTTGGATTGGTCTTTAAATTTGGGGGATCTAATATTTTTGAGTTCTTTATGTATTCTAGGTAGTAGACCATTGTCTGAAGAACAGCTGGTAAAAATTTTTTCACCCATTGTGAGTTGTCTTTGCCCTGTTGGTGGTTTCTTCTTTTTTTTTTTTTTTTGCATTATTCCCTTTAAAAGGTGATATAATTTTGGGAACAGTTTTCAGAAAACATGTTCCCCCTCCCTCTCTCCCTTTCTCTCCCTCTCTCTCTCCCTCTCCCTCTCTCCC
>NW_004624763.1:23236148-23281430 GCF_000247695.1 Heterocephalus glaber | reverse complement strand
TCCCACCATTCATTTAAATCCCCAGCCCTTGTACATGTTGTTTATCTAGAACCACAAAAACTTAGAAAGATGCTTATGCTTGATATGCTTATGCTTGGTGGTTAAGCTTAGTAGGTAAGGGACTCATACATCAGCTGTAATTCAAGTTTGTAATGCATAAAGTATGCATCATTATGGCTTATAACTCTTTGAGGTCAAAATAGAATATTAAAGTGATTAATTCCTGGTACTATTTTAAAGAGCAAATATTTCTCTGATTATAGTATTTACTTTTGGTGGCAATTTTAGGGGCCCCTTGAAACAATTGAACTTTAGAGAGCATTTGAAGAAATAAATGAATGGAATTTTAATTAACAAATGACATTTTTTGTTGTTTTAGTTTAGACAAGAATATTTAGACACACTCTACAGGTATGCAAAATTCCAATATGAATGTGGGAATTACTCAGGAGCAGCAGAATACCTTTACTTTTTTAGAGTCTTGGTAAGTCCTTTTTTTTTTCTGTGTTCTTTATTTTTGTAGAATTCCTCAAAGTGTGTATATATTTGAGTCTGACAACCAAATTCTCAAAATGTATTGGCAAAGAAGAAAGAAATAAACCTTTCTCAACAAAAAACAAGTAGCAATAGGAAACCTTTTGTTAGAGCCTCAGAATTTGGAGGGCAGTTTAACTTGCCCTTGAAATCCAAAAGTACAAACCACTGATTTGTTGCTTTTTAGCATTAGCAGGATTCTATCATGTAATAGATTATAATTACTGTACAGCAGAGTGATACATCTTACTTAATGAGTTGCATTGAATAAGTCCACAGTAATTCATTTTAATTCTGTATGTTGTATATATTCGTTAAATTTGCTCTAGACAACTAAATCTTAATGGTGTTTTAAAAGGTTTTATATCTAAATAGTAACTTTTTCTATTTACCTATGTTCTCAGTGGCAGGGTGTGACTGAAAAAGACAACTGCCATTAATCCCTCAAAGCACTCCCTCCCCTGGCTTCAGACACACCGACCCTGCCCTTCATGCCCTTTCTGAAGCACTTCTGGAGCCCTTTTCCTCTGCCTTTCCATTGGCTAGGAATCAGCAGAAACACTCACTGTATCTTTAATCGCTTTCCTAAAGACACTGCTAAAGGGGCTTCAGAACCGCTTCTGAGAGTGGAAGAATGAGGGCTAAGTCCGGCTGACCTAGGGGTGCTTTGAGGGGTTAATGGCTGTCTTTCACTGCAGTGCATTTTTAAATTTACCGTCTATTCTGATTGCATGCTGGATGAGATGGCAAGGGTGAACAGTTGCTTCATCATGTGGGGTGTGGATAAGTTTGAACAGTAACTATTTACCATAAAGTAATTTACTGTTTTCATTACTCTGTCAAATTCCTGGATTCATTGCTTTTGTTGGGTAAGGAAAGCTGTGTGAAGCCAAATTAAAAATCAGACCTTTAAATTGACAGACTTGCTTCTGTTTAGGTAATTGAATTAATAAATGCCTTCTAGAATATTCAGAATGTCCTTTTATTTAGTCTTTCACTTGCAAAAGTGTAATTGCCGCTCACTTCTGGATTAGTAAGCAAGTAACTAAGTTTCTGATTTCTCTAGCTAATCCTAGAAGTGGAAGAAGACCTCTTAACACGGGGACTTTTTGTCTTCCAGTCTTGGAAAAGTGTCGGTTCCTTTGTTTGTTTGTTTGTTTGTTTTGTCTTCATTGAGCTGGGGTGCTTGCTTTGAGTTACATTCCCACCTCCTCCCCCCCCTTGTTTGTTTTTTTTGAAACAGGGTCTCGCTAAGTTCCAGATTGCCTAGGATGGGCTTGAACCTGTGATTCTCTGTTTCACCCTCTTGGAGAGCTGAGATTAGAAGCGTGCACACCACGCCGGGCTTCTCCCCCTGCTTTTAGCTCTGCATGCCACAAGACAACACTATGGTTGTTATCTTTGGTTTTTCTAGGAAATTAAATGTTCTTTTTGTGGGGAGGAAAGAGATTGGTGTTAGTGAGTCAGGTAATTTTTCTGCACTGCAGTTGCATGATTTAAAACAAACTATTTTTCTTTTCCATTTATAAATGAAGCCTTCATTTATAGATTAGCTGTGGTTAGCTTGCAAGTGCATTGAAGGTGATCAGTGATGGTAAACTTGTAGTGACTTATCAAAAAATTCCATTGGTTTTACTTTGAATATTACCAGGGATTTAGGAGAGCAAAAGTTGATTACTTTGAAGATGTAAACAGCTTAAACCAGGATTGTAAAATCAGAAGCCTGGTATGATTACAGGTACATGAAAAGAGTTGGTGATGTATATCATTTGTAAATGCTGGGAGTGAATTTTGAGAACGAAGATTTGGTGTCATGTTGGAGTTCCAGCACAGTAAATTGATTGTTGCTGGTGACTGAGTGAATGTGCCATTTTGCTAAGACATGGAAACTTAAGGTAGCTGCTGGAAACCCAGATATTCCAGCTCTTCTAGCATATCCACCCTTGAAAGCAGGTTGGCATGCAGAGCCAGCTGTAATGACGTGGAGGTGAGCCAGAGTGGTGCACATGAACCTGTGGGATTAAAAACTTGCCGGACTCCTACAGAAAGCTTTTATCCTAGTGCCCGAAACACATTCTGGTTTTCATAGTGTTGTTATGCTTAAGTACGATGGTTTTATAATTAACTTGAACATCGCCACAATTAGTAGGTGTATACTTAAACACTTGGGGATTTTATGTTTACTTTTTTCAGTTATGAAGATTTAGGTTGTTCTGTCTTTTATGAATTAGGTTAGTTTTAAGCTTTCACAATGCTGTTAATATATCTGGTAGTGGAATGAAAATGGCCTTTTGGGTAATTGAATACTCTGATATGAACACAAAATTAACATGGTTTACATTAAAAGCAGTTAGTATATTGGGATAGGATATTTCTTAGAAGTTACATGCAATTCATTTTTAAATTTTTGTCCCATCTTGTGCTACAAAACATTTGGATTAGGTAGAAATTGATTTCTTCCTTTTGGCGTGTGGGCAGAGGTTAACAAAACTAAGATCAGAAGAATTGGTTATATTATTTACATTTTTCTTTTGATTTATTTTGAGCCTTTTTATAGCAAAAATAAAAATCTTGGGTAAAAAATGCTAGTAGTTCTAGTTTAATCAATTTTATTTTCTTCCAGTAGCTTTTTTCATTTCTAAGTTCCTTTCTGATAGTTGGTTGTTCTTCTAAATCTGTGATTTGGGAAACATAAGCTATGAAAGAGCCATTGTACCTGTGATCTGAGTTTAGAATTTGACTCTCCCAGTGACCTGTTGTAGGCCAGTGTGTAAAAATCAAAGCTGTGTGGCCCTAGAATCTGCCTTTCTCATAAAGAGACTTGGTGGCTCTTAGAATGCATTGGGAGATGTTTAGTGGAAGGTTGGTAGGAATGTTTTAACACTTTTGTTCTGAAAGTTAACCCTGAGTTATTTTGTTAAAACTTGCCCTCACCATAGAAACTTTGGTCTGGCTCCAAATTATCACCCATTGTCCCCTTTCGGCAGCTATTTTAAATAAAAGTGGTTTTAAGATACTAGAACTACTTGTGGTCATGTTTTTGTAGCTGTGTTTCCTGACTCAGGATTTAATATATATGGACTGGTGACATTTCAAACTGCTGCTCTGTGTGTCAGGACAGCGAGTGCGCTTTGTAGGCTGAGGTGGGAAGGTCACTGGGGCTGGAGACCAGCCTGGGCAGTACACCAAGACCCCCACACTGCACCCCAGAAAAGTTGGGGTAAGGGTGACTTCTGGAAGCAGAGGAATCTTGGCTGAAGTTTTGGCTTTGATGTGCGGTTATAAAATTGGTATAAAAGATGTCTATTTCATAGATTTTCACATTTAAATTATAAAGTGTCTTAAGTTCACTATTTTGCTTTCAGAAGCATAAAACAGTAGTGTATCTTAAAATTGATAGGTCTCACATTGAGATTCTTTAATGCTCAGATTTCCTAAATCTCAAACATTTAATCCTTTATATTGGTAGTCAGAATAGTGACTTTTGTGGATTTTTATTAGCTAGTTTTTAAAATTTCAGTGAATGTATAAGACCTTTGTGACTATTACCAATTAAGATAGACTGCTTCTTGTGTCCCGTTGTGGCCATCCCCTGCTCCTGGTCCTTGACAACCAGTGATTGATCTGCTTTCGGTACTTGTAGGTCAGCTTCACTTGTCCTAGAATTTCATGTGGTATGATGGAGTGTGTATATTTGTGTCTGGCTTATTTTTATCAGTAAGGTTTTGAGATGCATTCATTATTATTGTGTGTCTCAGAAGTTAGATTCTTTTTATTACTGGATACTGTTCATATAGTTTATGTGTTCATCTGTTGGTGAACGTTTGGATTACTTCTGGGTTTTGTATTACAAATAAGGTTGTCATGAATATTTTTGTACATGTTGTATTGTGGGTGTGCATCGTGACAGTTAGAACTTTGGTTTCGTGGCTGTGGTTCAAAATTTAATGTGAGATAATTACTGCCTTCCAAGAAAGAAACCCATGGCCAGAGTCTGTATTATACTTCAGATAACCTGTAGTACCCTGACATCATTTCTATTAACATTTTGGTAATGTCTCACATTGATTGACTTGTCGCTCACTGTATCAGTGCATTGCATTATTTCAGTTATACAACAACTCAGATGGGTTCTGTTACTGTCCTGTTATAAATTAAGCTAAAGCTCAGGCAGTCTAGCTGCTTTTAATAGCAAGTGGTAGAGCCAGAATGTTTAGTTGTTGGATTTCTACACCTGCCTATACAATTTAACTTACAGTATATAATAGTAGTATTTTATAATGTATTACCATGTAAATGCTTGGTGAGAAATTAATTTAAATTTCAACTGAGGTTGCAAAAATGTTTTCTCCCTCTAGTACCCTCACTTTGGCTGCTCTAACATAATCAGTTCAGTCCTTTTACTTATTTCTTTCACCGTTTGAGGGAATCCTGCTTTGTTCATTTTTGTTATTAGCCTGATCCGTGTGGGAGCTCTGAGTTCGTTACCCTCTTTCAGCAGTGGAGGAGAGTAGAGTGGCCCTTAGACCTTACGTGCCGGGTATTTACTGGAGAAAACATAGAGCTTTACAGATTGGAAGTGTAATTCTGAGCAAGTTACACGTCTCGTGCATTAGTCCCCTTCGCCGGAAATGGGGATAAAAAAATCGAGTTTGTTTTGGTTTTTGTTAAAATTTTGAGAAAACTAATATTTATTATAGTACGTAATCTTCTGTAATTGTTATTAACCAGCGAGGCTTTATTTCCTCTCCTCCCTGTAGCTCCTTCTGTTTTTGTTGCAATTTGGAAATTCCTTTCACATTGCACATAAGTTTTCATTATATTATGAAATTCTCAAGTCTTGATTTCCTACGTCTTCGTTGCAGTGATTTTAGTGACAGACTTGGTTTCTAAAGTTTAGGTGCCTAAAATTTGTGTCCATAAAGTACCTGAAGTGCGTGAGGCTGAGAAGGTGCTGCTGTTTTCCTGGTTTTAAGGGTTGTCCTTTATTTTCTGATCAAGACTGGATATTATAGACAAGAGTATTTTTAATAGTTTGTTTGAAACAGTTATTCATTTTATCTAAAAGAGGTAGAGTTTAGAGTAGAGACCTACAGGCATTTGAGTAAGGCTGAATGGATATGTGGGGGATAAATTCTTTTTCTTTCATAGTATTCAAAATACAGTCAATTGTGATTTCTTACATAGGTTCCAGCAACTGATAGAAATGCTTTAAGTTCCCTCTGGGGGAAACTAGCCTCTGAAATCTTAATGCAGAATTGGGATGCAGCCATGGAAGACCTTACCCGCCTAAAAGAAACCATAGATAACAATGTGAGTTATACTTTTTGTTCTTTACAATTTCTATGTATGCCTCATTCTTTCTAATAAGGAAAAGCACTGAGCACTTTGGGAAAAGAAAAAAAAAATCTATAAAAAGTTTCAGATTAGCTTTTGTTGACCTGACAAAAAGAAATCACAATGAGTTGGCTAATTTCACTCCGCCTTGAAGATGAAGAGAATGTCAGATTGTTTAGCTTTTAGAGAACTCAGTCTTCCTGCCTGTTAGTTACGTGCCCTTCTATACTAGGGGACAGGACACTGTCATTAGTACTAATTCCTGCAAGTCCTGTGCACAAGGTGACAGTTTGCATCCACACTAATAAAACCATGAGTTAGAGAGTATTTACTTGAGATCCTGTTGTTTGAATATTTTCTGAAATTATTATAATAGCTTATAACCTTTAAGCGTGAGTGATTTTGCATTATTGATTCTGTCTCTAAGAACAGTGTGATAATCTATTTGGAACATCAAAGACATGACAGAGAGAAAGGCTTGGGGTCAGACTTTGGTCTTGGTGGCCCTCCTATATGCCTTCAAATAGCATACTTTTTATTACAATTTTGAAATTGGTGTTTGTTCCCTGACCTCTTCCTCCTGTATTAATTTGCCCTATGTATACCTTTCTTAATCTTGCAGTCTGTGAGTTCTCCCCTCCAGTCCCTTCAGCAGCGAACGTGGCTCATCCACTGGTCTCTCTTTGTTTTCTTCAACCACCCCAAAGGTCGAGATAATATTATTGATCTCTTCCTTTACCAGCCACAGTAAGTTACTTCACTGGAGAATTTTGATTGTAATTGTCTGAAAGTAACTTTAACTGTCTTTCTCTCTTAACATGTAAATTTGTTGTCCTTCATTTATTTCCTTCCCCATGTGATCGAATTGCTTGTTAATTGAAAGGCTCATGTGTAACTCTTTACTAAATCATTTGCTAAAACGTGCTTTAGGCCTTCCATAGTGCTACTGATTGTGGTTCCTGGGCCAGTAGCATAAGCATGGTGTAATAGTGATGGGGAAACTTAGAGCTTTCAGTGTGACAAATACCCTGCTGCAGCACGCATGCCCCATAGGGTCACTACCCCGGTGCAGAATCCTGGGACTCACCCTAAGAGAACTGAGCAGAACGTGCTTGTTACAAGGTCTCAGGAGTTCCCCAGCATGTGTACTGTGGCAGACATTGTGGGTAACTTAGAAGTGAGGCGGAGCACGGGAGGATGTGCTTGGGTTCTCTGGCTACTGCTCCACGAAGTGTGGGACCTCAGCATCTGTGAGTTTGGTATGCAGAGCGGGTCCTGGAACTCCGTCCACCACGGATCTGAGGGCAGAAGCTTTTATGTCGTCTTTACCCTGTCTGGCTTTCAGTGAATCTTACAGTGATGAAAATTCACAGCTTACTGAACAAGACCACTCTGTTGTTAGCCAAGAGTCATTGTTAAAAGTTTACTCTTCCAGTCGAACTCATATGCTTCTGAAACTTGTTCTTGATTAGTTGGAACAGCAAGAAACAAGACTACTTACACAGACTCCTCATATTAGAAGATAATTTTACTTTTCTCTGCTTCCTTCAGATTTTGAGCTCTACTGCTATCTTGCTTGCCTTCCTTAGGTCTTTTTCATTTATCCACATTTCTGACGTCTGGATCACCAAAATTGAAAACATACTCTGCGATTATTGTCTGAGCTTCGTATATCGTAGTGGCATTGTTGGCTCCTGTCATCTGTACACAGCCCCAGAGTACAATGAAACATTTTAGCGGTTTCCTTATGGTCTGACTCGTATGAACTATATCAGTCAGGTTTCATAGAAACATTCTTGAACCATATTTTTATCATTTGATAACCTAAGTAAACATTTGGTAGTTCTGTTACATTTTATTTTGATTTGTTTTCTGCTCATTGTCACACTATGACTAACACATTTTAAACAGCAAAACTAACATTTTTAACAGTTTTTAAAAACTGCACATTTTAGTTTATAAAAGTACAGTTTACCAATAGATGATGTAATACCCTTCCAATATAAAGCAGTAGTGAAGATGAAACAGCCTGTTTTAAAATTGTTTCTTTAATTTTTAAGCTTGAAAATGATACTCTACTGATACTTTTGGATAGGTTGATAGGATGTAATAAGTTAAACTAAGTCACATTAATAAATGTGCTCTTGAAGTGTTCATTTTAGGGCCGGGGATTTAGCTCAGTGGTTCTGCCGCCTGCTCCACAAGCACAAGGTCCTGAGTTCGATCCCCAGTACCAAAAAAAAAAAAAAGTGTTCATTTTAGAAAGATTTTTCAGATTGAAGTATTTAATCCCTTTAAATTGTTAACATAATCAACCAGGACTTTGAATTTAATAGAAATTTAAGTTATTTATACAAATGAAAAACATTCAGTGAAGAAGTACCACTAATTTTGTATGGAAAAATAGGGAACAGTTTTTAAAAGGTATGTATTAATGTTTCTGCGTGGAATATTAAATGTTCTCTGAGTCTGGTTGATAGAAGCACTTTTCACAACCTGGTTTACTTTTCATATTAGTACGGGCACTTAAGATCAGCGTTAGGATCGGGGATTTAGTTCAGTGGTTTCACCGCTTGCTGTGCAAGCTCAAGGACCCGAGTTCAATCCCTGCTACCAAAAAAAAAACCATAAAAAACCAAAAAAGATCAGCAATAATATATTTAGTCACTACTTGCATTTTCTATAACAGTGGGAATTTTTTTGTTGAAAGAGAGACGGTGCAGAGCTAAAAGACAGTGTATAATCTTTTCCTGTGTTCTAAACTTATCTTAAATGTCTAAACTTATCTTAAATGTAAATATATATATAATAGACTCATTCTGTCTGAGTGGTTGTTCCTTCTTAAATCCTATCGTTGGGAGACTGGGCATTTAATATTGTGCATATACATGTAAAATTTAAAAATTTTTTTCCTGGGAGCTGTGATAGGTAATCTGTAAACTGAAAAGTTACATAAATCATATCTCATATATTGAAGGGAAATACAAAGCTAGTGGAAAGATTTTTTTTTTTAAAGGGCAACTGCTAAAAGAAGGTCCTGTAAGGGCGACTTGGCTTTCTTTGGCCTTTGACATGGCAGGTGCAGCAGCACCTTTATTTGGCAATGTCCTGTGGGGAGGTTTCTGAAGAACAGAGTTGAACAAAGCTCAGAACACTGATGGATGAAGCCAGAATGCCATCAGTAATTTAAATGAGTAGTGTAAGTGCTAAGAGAATTAAGTACCTGGTACATCAATGGCAGCATCTTCTGACCCTGTAGGTTTAATGGATAGGAAGCCATAAAATAAACCAAAGATTGTGTTTTGAGTGCTTGGAATTAGAGTAGAGATAGTTAGTTAATTTATGACTGAAATGTTTAGTGGGACCATTCATGGCCTACCTAACCATTTTTGGGATAGAATGTTCTTGGCGCTAGAACCAGGACCAGGCATGCTTTTTGATGTATTATCAGGGGGCGCTTTTTTTTGTTTTTGGTACTGGGGATCGAACTCGGGACCTTGCACTTGCAAGGCAGGCAGCAGAACCACTGAGCTAAATCCCCAGCCCCTGCCTTATGATGTATATCACCCTGAGCATTTACATGAACATTTCCAAGATTGCTTTTTTATCTTTTCATGATTCTGCCTGCGGTCAGTACCTCTCACTCTGTCCGTTTTGGATGCTTTTTTACTTGTGATATCGACAGTTACAAGTTACATGGTCATGTAGTATTTGAGACATGCCAACAATACTGAATGAATCTGGAATATGCAGAAAGATGACCAGTAAATCACAGCAAGAAATTTGGGGGGTATTGATGAATGAATAAAAGAGTTACATACATATCTTTAAACTGTCTATCCATCTTCACATTCAGTAATTGGTGACGTATTTGTCAATATTTATGGAGATTAATCAAACATGTATCTAAAGGAAAAGAGATTTAAAAATAATACTAGCATTCAGTATTTCCCCTCCCTGTTCCCTAAAGCCTGTACAGGTTGTCTCAAGAGCTGATTGTTGCTCCTAAGTCAAGGTTGGGAAAATGAGCGTCTCCTGAAGCACAGAGCTGAGCGTAGTTTTGGAGCCTGTGTCATGGCTCCAGTCCTGATGGTGCCTTGTGTTGGGATGAGGGGAAGGGCTCCCTTCCTGAACTTGGCCCTTGGAGTCACTAGGATCGGCGTCCTGTGCTGCTCTTAGTAGTAAACTCACTCTCCTGTGTTCTTTGCAGTCATGTAGATATACACATACTTATGTGTGTATATGCAGAAAGGAACATTAAATTTATCTGATTCTAGATTCTAAGCAATAAAAATAAACAAACTAGAAAAATGAAAGTATTTGAACCTTCCCCTTTGAAAATTCTATAATACAGATATGGTGAAACCTAAGTAGTTTGATTCCTGACACCTCTGTGGCTTTTATGAGGTTAAAAGAAAAT
Source organism: Heterocephalus glaber (assembly GCF_000247695.1). The sequence continues at coordinate 23,271,139 of NW_004624763.1, read as the reverse complement.
TTTAATTCATTAGTAGGAGCATTTGTTATAGATATCAGAAATAAAAAGTAACGCAATTGAGATCTTAGAAATTTTAGGATTGATCGCGTCTCGGCCTTTTGGCTAAGATCAAGTGTAGAAATTTTAGGATTGAAAAATCAAAAGTTTTACAGAAAGGAAAACATTATACAAAGGTATAAATTTATTTTAAAGTAAGATTCATTATCATAAAAATAACTTACAGTTAAGATATTAAATTATCAAGCTATATTCTACAAGTAGGTTTAACACTTTCATTCAGATTTCTATGGTTCATAGACAAAAAAAGAAAAAAATACACATATTAAACCACTAAAGATCTGTAATTTAATTTGTTTTTCATAGATTGGAGTTTCTGGGCAGAACATTGTAAAACTAGAAATTAATGTGTGTATGTGTACGCACATGCACATATTGTGTTAAAAATTAAAGCAAATTAAAAAGTGTATTAATAGACAAATAGCAGATTAATTGGATTTGGAATAAATTTTTTGCCTATGAAAAATAACTTTTTAAAACAAGAATTTAGTGAGAAGCTGGAAGTGTTTTACATTACGTACACCTTCGGTTGGTGGGTTAATTTGCAACTAGATTTTTTTGTATTTGCTTTCAAAACTAATTTTCATTCAGTCTCTGGTAATGTGTTTTGTTTGAAGTATATGAAGAAAACCTAGCCCCATAACTATATCTCTGTGGAAAAAAGAGGTGTATTTCTAGCTAAACACTTTTCAGATAATTGCGAATATTATTTTTGGATAATATACCGTATCTCTACAAATAGTTTTTTAAAGGTGATTTGTAATATGAAAGCTGAAATCATATCATTGCACTTTCAGGATTCTAAACTGTACTGGTTATCTAGACTGTATTGACCTGTCTTGTACTTGGAGTGAATTTTTACCCGTGCAGTGAATGTGAAATTGATCTGAGTCTTAAATTTTGATTGACAGAGAAGGGAGATGGCCAGCCAGGGAAGTCAAATGAAAGTGCGGTGGTCACGTGGAGGCTATTAGCACGTGTGTTTGTGAGGCCTCGGGCTCCATGGCCAGCAGCACCAAGGGGAAGGAAGACAGGAATGTGGGCTCTCCTTAGAGGTCAGCATGAACCAGTCAACTCCTACAGTCAGTTTTAACGATGCAGACCTCGAAATTTGAGCACAAAGAAAGTTGCACTCAGTAAGGAAATGCCATTGATCTTATTACTGGGCCTGTATTTTAAAAATTATACTCAGATATTTTGAGTTTTGTAAGTAAAGTATTTGGGAAATTTGTCTTCTCTCTCTCAATCTCTCTCTCTCTCTCTCTCTGGTACCGGGGATGGAACTCGGTCCCTGCACTTGCGAGGCAGGCGGCAGAACCACTGAGCTAAATCCCTGCCCCTTATCTTTATAAGTACCTGCATAGTCTCAGTTTTTCCACTTGCTTACGAAGCTGAAAATGCTTACTTGGTACTTTGAAAAAATTATTTCACCTCCTGGCATATGCTCAGAAACAAATTTCCCAAGGAAGTAAGTCATCCACCACCAAAAATAATGAAACTATAGTGTCATGAAGGGATAAATAAAAGGAAATAAGAGCTTAAAATTGTGTGTAATAAAGTTGTAGAGTTTGCTATTCCCGTGTGATGATTTTCAGTAGACTTTTGATTGAGTCTCATAGAAGCCTATGAAAATTACCATCTTCAAAACCAATAATAAAAAAGAGGTCCTCCTGTGCGAGTTAGTGAGGTCTAGGGCAGGAGAATATTGAGATAAACAAGTGTTCTGGAAGTGTATTGATATTTAAAACTTGCCACTTGAAACTCAGACTAAATTTTTCAGATGATACAGCTTTTAGCTTAGTGCATTCTTGATACCCTTCTTTAGAAATTATTATATTGAGTGGATATTGATGACTTCTGTACCTGGCTTGTTTAAAGGGGTGTGTATTAGGGGAGGTATGTGGCAGTGTCAGATAGTATTTATCAGATGTTAAATTTTAGGGTCCTCGGAAGAGTTCAAGCAGCATTTTGAAGGGAACCTTATAGCACAGTAAAATAAAGATCAGTCAGCTGCAGCCTGTGAGAGCTTGGGAGGTAGAATATTGAAACTGAAACTGGACAGATGGCTAGGCCTTAGGCTTTCCTGGGACATTGTGTGTAAGAGCAGTTCATGTGGCATGAGCTTTAGGGAAGGAAGCGGGAGGCAAGCGATAGTGGTGTCAGGGGTTGGGGCGGGTGGGTAGCCTGGGGCTTGGCTGTCCGGCTAAGGAACGAGCTTTATGGACAGGTCATTCTGAGCTTGGCACAGTACCTGTCACTCAGATGGGTTCAGCTAATGCTCTCTAGGTCGGTAGTTGGGCAGCTATTTAAGGAGGAGCGTGCTGAATGATCATGAGTCGTGCACTGTTGGTCATCCAGTAGTAGCACTGCTGAATAGCCGCCTAGACCCTCCTGCCACGTTTCTGACTTCTCTTCCCTTTTTCCTAATTCCATTGCTACCAGTTAAACCCATACCGTGAAATTCTGTAATCATATACTTCACACTGTTTACACTTTTTCATACCCTGAATTCCTTATGAAAGAGCCTGATTTTCTGATTGTGCTGGGTGTTTTGCGCATAGGTTTTTCTACATTTGTTCTAAGGGGTGAATGAAAGTCTTATCTTTGTTGTCTTGCGTAGCGCCCTGACAGCACATCTAAGGACATTCCAAACCACCGCACTCTAAGTTGGGGGATGCTGGCTGGCATCCTCATTTAGATTCCTCCTAAAATTGGATCCTGTTTGTTTTCTTGGAAGAGGTGTGCTTACGTATTTATTTTTAAATATTGGCAGTCTTAAGCTAGTGAACAGTACCCCCCAATGGATTGCCCAGGTGTCTCCTTGAACTCACACTGGGTTAAGGTGTAGAGAACTGGGAAAGTTACTGATATAAATTGACTTCTATTTTTATCTTAGGTACCTTAATGCAATTCAGACAATGTGTCCACATATTCTCCGCTATCTGACCACTGCAGTCATAACAAATAAAGATGTTCGAAAGCGTCGGCAGGTGCTAAAAGATCTAGTAAAAGTTATTCAACAGGTAAAACTAAAAATTTTTGTAGATCTTCTTAAAATACTGAATCTTAGGTCTAATCTGTTTCTCTAAAGTAAAGACTCTTGGTTCATAAAAGTAAAAGAGGAGGGGATAACTGGGGGTGTGGCTCAGTGGTAGAGTATTTGCCTAGCATGTACAGGGCCCTGGGTTCAATTTTGAGTACTGTCAGGGAAAAAAAAGAAAAAAAAAATGAGAGAAGTGTCTTAAATGAGCATTTATTTTAAGTCTAAAATATTCCTGTGTTAGGTATGCCGTGAGTGGTGACTGCTGTTTGCTAGGTGGATGCTTACTGTGCACTCTATACTTGTGGTGTTCTTTTGCAAAAAATGAAGCTACCTGCAGCTGCTTGTTGGGGATCATTATCAGCATCATTTTATAGAGAGGTGACCTTTAAATAGAATACAGTATTACTACTCACCGGACTGGACAAACGCTGCCTTGCTGTTGATGCTTAGTGAGCTTGTAAGAAAGAGGAACAAGAAAAAGAAAAAAAAAACTTTATTTAATCTAAGAATAAATTAAATACAAAAAACTAGTTGTTGTCCAGTAGGACCTAAATACCTTTATATCTGGGGATGTTCACCACTGTTTATTAACTAAGAGACTTTTGTTCATAGGGAATTTGAAAGCCTTTGGAATGATTATAGGATGAGAACTTAGAGAACTTGGTTTGGAAGATACTATAAGCTTAAGGTGTGATCTTTGCTTAGGATAGGAGCCATTGCCTTGAGAAGCTAGTACTGTAGTAGGCTATTTACTGTGCATGAGTGGTAAAGGAGAAAACAGGACCATTGGGATATTTTAGGGGCAGTCTACTGGACAGGTTTAAGTAGATCTAACTGGGCATTTTGTTTAATTTTATAGGAGTCTTACACATATAAGGACCCAATTACAGAATTTGTTGAATGCTTATATGTTAACTTTGACTTTGATGGGGCTCAGAAGAAGCTGAGGGAATGTGAATCAGTAAGTATGAGTTTCTACTTATAAACTATAATGCTTTTACATTTTTGGAGTTAATGTCTTAATTAATGAAGTAATTAAGTCAGAAATACATTAATCTTCAAATGACAAATTGAGAATGTGGTGGGCTGAAGACATTTTATCATGTTGCCCTAAATGTATCCCTTTTGTTAGGGCAGTTTGTTAGAACATTGGGGGTTCCCAGTACCAGAAAAAAACCTGGGGGATTTTAAGTGTACAGATGAATCTTTAATTTGATTCTTGAACGAATAAATGCATACAGTATTTCACAGGTACAGGCAACCTCACTCTGAATTGCATGTTCCAACTGTGGTTCTCAATCTTATGTTGTAGACGGAGTTATCCTTAGAATTTTTCACAATGGTATTAAACATTTATTTTAAACCAGGCAATTTGTTGTCATTGCAAGTTTTGTAACAGCTGTATATTGCGTATGATGATTAGTAGAAACTAGTATTCTTTGAGAGCAACCGTAAAGTTGGGTTAGAGTGGTTTTGAATTAGTTATTTTATAAGTTTTTAAGAACTAAACAAAGAACTTAAATGTAGCTGCATTCACCAGATTCATGAATTACATATTTTGAATTCAGATTTTAGAACAAATAGGTATTTGTTGACCGAGATCTCATTTCTCTAAGATTAAAAAAAAAATGTACACAAATAGATATTGAGAGGTGATTTTCAAACGTTAGACAAATAGAAACAGAATCAGTTAGATAATTTTTGTTCTCATAATTATGTAACATCATCAAAGTAAATAGTTGTATTGCCAAATATTCATTATGCTAAGTATTGGGGCTCGTGAATCCAGGAGCGTCAGAAGGCCCCTTACTGCTGCTAATGAAGAAGGAGTACTCTCTTTAATTTTATCACTTGTGGGGCAGCACTGCCCTTTGCGTTGCCGTCACTCTTGCTGTTCCTTGTAGTCTTCTGTGCCTCCTTTTCTGTCACAGAGATGGCCGGTCGGCCGGTCGGTGTGGTTATGCATGTTAAGCAGTGTGGGAGAGGAGGTGTGTTACCACACAGCGAGTGGGTGGTGCGTTGGGCAGGACGGCCGTGATGTCGGGAGGTGGCTCAGCCACTTGCACACACCAGTGGAGTGAAGAGATTCCGGGCGGGGCCTTTTTCTCTAGAGTCCTTCCACTGCTTATTTAAATTTTCAGAGGCTCGAAGGCAGTTCTCTAGAAAGTGCTGTCGTGTAAGTCTCAGTTGGTAAACTTGCAGACTGTCAGCATCATCAGCTTTTCGTTTTCTGTTTTGCGCACACAGGTGCTGGTGAATGACTTCTTCCTGGTGGCCTGCCTGGGGGACTTCATTGAGAACGCCCGTCTCTTCATATTTGAGACTTTCTGCCGCATCCACCAGTGCATCAGCATTAGGTGAGCGTCCTCACTTGATGTGTATTCTCCGCCTTCAGCTTTCTGGGAACATTCATGTGTTTAAAGTGACACGCAGTAGCATTTTAGATCGTGGGAGGTTTGTTTCTCTGGGTTGGAAGAAAGAGGAAGTAGTCTTCTGGGGACTTGTGAAAATCCTGGCTTTGGCTTGGGCTCTAGGGCGCTGCCCACTTGGGTCTTCCGCTTTCCTGTGAGGTGGCACAGCCGCCGTTTTCAGAATGGTAAGTTGGAGGCAGTGTGCGGTTTTCGGTTACCTCTTCAGGGAGTAAATTCTGTTAACTGTTACGGCTGGGGAGCTAGCCCTGGCGCTGCGCCTGCCTGCAAGTGCAAGGTCCTGAGTTCGATCCCCAGGACTGGGGAGAAAACCCTAAAAAGGTAAACCGTTACGTAGAGAGAAAAGTGAAATGAACAGCTGGTTTTCAACAGCAGTTTAAGTAAGGGTTGGCTCTTTGTAAATCAGAAATTCTGTTAAAAGACCACTAGGTTCATTTCTATAAATTAAGTGTGTTAAGTATGTTTTGTTTAATTACATATTTGAATTTTCATAAGTAAACTTATGACATTCTAAAATGTTGAAACACTGGAAAATTGTGGTAAATTTTAGTTGAAATTTTCTGTTGTGTGAGAACATTATTGGGAGAAAATTGTGGAATGTACGTAACTTACTAGAAACTAATTTTCTGTAGTAGAGTTTGAAAAACAGTTACTGCTATTTGGCCACAGATGAAGTCAAATATAAAACATAAAAACTTAATAGTACTTTAATGTTTGTTTGCCTCTGAGGAATTGGCTGTAGGCCACACTCTTTTCCTTTAATGCCATTTGTCTTGCTGCGGGACCCATGCTTGCTTGCCTGAGCTTAGTGGCTGTCACTGAAGTGATTGCTCAGAAGTATAGTGTGCTCTTGGGGCCGTTCTGTGGGGTTAGCATCTTTGACTTCAGTTGTACTGCTGTTTAGGCTTGCAGACATAATTTTTGAAACCTGATTCTTTTAATGAATACATTAATATTCCTGGTGCGTGATGCTAGGTTGTGAGATACAGAGGGAGGTACATTATCTGTGGGGCTCTGGTGGACATTAGGGGTAACAATTCTAAGATTGATAATTAGGGCTTGTAAGCAACGAATATTAGCATTTTGGCTTCTTCTGTGGAGTTCCCCTCATTTCACATGAGAATATGGTCACTTGAGTGTTTCTTGGTTTTGTTTTGTGTGTGTAGAACTTCTTTACCCTTGTTGTGAGCCTTCTGAAGCCTGGCTCTGCATGGTTAGTACCTTGTATACTAACTGTTTAGTACCTACCATGCTTTGTGCAGTGTAATATAAATACTGTAAATATTTGTTAAGTGAATGAGTTTCCTCTGTCCTGTGTTTTAATGAGCTTAACATTTTTGCACATGATAATTTTTTTTGTTTTTGTCTAAGGTACTATGGATAGGAAGGTTTGTTCTAATTCTAGCTCTCCCTTTTTATTAGTTCTGGGACTTTCAGTTCATTATTTAGTTTCTCACAACTCAATTTACTGTGTTTAATAGTAAATAAATGAAGTACAGTATTTACCCTATCTGCTGAGGAGAGGTATATAGCTAAAAGAAGACAATAAAGTAGGATTGTTTCTATAAACATTTCTGTGACATGAACATCACCTAAGAATTTTTCATATTTAACTTGGTGTAGATACTTATTTTTTGTTTGGTCCTTAAAGCATTTTCAGGCTAAATTTCTAATGGCTTTCCAAAGTCTAGAAATGTTTCCTTCTAGTGATAAAACTTGCTTTCACTCAGGTTGTTTGAACATTTTTTTTTTTTAATTGCTACCTGTGGAATATTTTTCTAGCTTGGACAATTAAAAATACATGAATTTTTAAAAACTACATAGATGAATGTGTTTTCTTCAAATACTAGAGAATTTTTGAGCTGAAAGCAAACCTAGAGAACTTGTAATCCAGTGCCACACAGTGAAGACTGACGGTTCAGTACCGCTTTCTTCAGTGAGGGAAGGCCTGGTATCTGCATTGCTGAGCATGGTGCCCTGCAGAGGTTCACATTTCACGTTCCAGAATCGAGGCTTTCACATCTGGAGTGTGTACACACGCATGCACGCATAGGAGCAGTGGGACTTGTTTTCAAGTGCACTGTTACATATTTATGTGTATATAAGCAGGTCAAAGCAGGGCCCTTTAACCCTGCTCATCCTGTAGCTCAAAATAACTTTTCTCCTATTAAGACAACTCTTTGGAACCCTAGGACTTTGAGAGATACAGTTTTATAAACATTGACTCTGTACAACTTCATTGCTTGTTGCCTGGGAAACTCAAGGCTCAGGGGTATTAAGTTGCTTGGGTCATATTAAATGACAGGGCCTAGGCCAATAGGTTTCTGACACTTTTTACACTGTACCTCCTTTTCATTGTGAGCAGTTGATACTTTCAGGAATAGTCTGTTTAGATAAATTGGTCATTTCGAGTATCAGTTGAGCCCAAGGATAAAAATGAAAAAATGAAACCCCTGAGTCAGTATTTAACTCTGTCTCTCAATCCCTGTAGAGTTTTGTTTTAGAAACATAGATTCTTGTGGCCACCTCTAACTTTTGAATAAGATACACTGAGTATGTTATGCTGTCATGTATAGCAGCGCTGCTGTGCCATGCCCCAAGGGAAGTTACTCCAAAACACAGCTGAAATTGAAAACCACGCATTTGAGCACCAATTTTTCAACCATGTAATTATAGCTTGCTAGAGTGATACAGTGGCAAATCAGTGATTTAATATCTTTATTATATAATGAATAAGGTTGGCCTTTTCATGTTCTTAAAGATACTTTATTGGCTTAGAAATGCAGTAGCTGAAAATAATATATCAAGTTTTCATGTTGGACTTTTACAAATGTAGCAAACAGGTTAGTTCAGTCTGCAAGACTTGGAATTCACAGAAGATGATCAAAAGAAGCACCATTTATGTTTAAATCAGTATGTGGGATATTAGCCACTTTCCATCGCTGGGACAGAACCCCAGTGCTTGCCACTTAAAGGAGGAGAGGTTTATTTTGGCTCACAGTTTCACTTTGTGGACTGCTGGTTCCAAGGCAGGAACAGGGTGGCAGAGGTAGAGGAAAAGCTGCTCAACCCACTGCAGCCAGGAAGTGATAGAATAGAGGAGCCAGGTCAAGCAGACCCCTACCCCTTCAGGGTCACGCCACAGCTCCAGCACACGGCGATGGACTCTTCCCCAGTGAGTGCAGCTCCCATGGCCCAGTCACCGCCCCACGCGGGTCTGAGACGTGTGCTTTAGGCCTCAGCTGTAACGTGGGTGAGCACTACTCAGCCTAGAGATGTGCAAACCCAGTTTTACATTGAAATCGCCTTGGAAAGTGAGCAATTTAAAAAGAATAGACTTTCCTGAAAAGAAATTAAGGTGCTTCGTGTGCACACCAACTCCACATAAGGAATGTAAGCATTATGTACGGCAGACTTGCTAACAAAAAAAAAAGAAGGGCCGGGGATTCAGCTCAGTGGTTCCAGCACCTGCCTCGCAAGCACAAGGTCCCGAGTTCGATCCCTGTTACCAAAAAAAAAAAAAAAGAAATGATTTTTTTTTTTTAAAAAGACGACTTAAAAAAAAAAAAAAAAGATGACTTTTTGATCACTTGAGATGGGAGAATTTGAGTTGAAAGAGTCTCAGGTGATTTCTTTTGCAGTGGTCCTTGGAGAATCTTTGCTTTCTCTAAAGTTGTGGTTCTGCCTGCACTTTAGAATGAAGTGAGAACTTTAAAAAGAAAAAAAATGATAATTAGATTAACCCTAACCCCTAAAAAAGGACTGAGGGAGACCCTAGCTTTTATGCTGAATTAACATAAAGGTCTTCTGTAATTCTGATGCAAAGCCTTGTTTGTCTTAAATTAAATCTTCCTTTAACTGACCGTGGATCAATGATAAGAAATCATGGAAATTCCCACACTCTGCCCCCACTGCCAGCAGCATCTGCAAAACCTTAGTAAAATATCACAGACTGACGTTGAGCACTGATCAGTACAAGGTACCGAGCATTTCCACCTCCACAGGGATCCCTCAAGCTGCCCTCTCAGAGTCCACCCGCTGTCTTCCCTTCAGCTCTTTTAACACCTGCAGCCATGCTTCTCTTCTCCGTTGCTGTGATTTCATTTCAAGGGTATGCAGCACTTTTCTAAAAGGCGATCAGCACTGAAGATGGTACTCAGGGATAGAGTGTTTGTCTAGCACGCAGAGGCCCCAAGTTCAAACCCCAGTATCATGAAAATGAGAAAGTACATTAGAAGGTGGTGTCCAGCATTTAGAGAAGACAAATAAGCTGTGTCGTACACTTGTGATTTAGTAATAACAAGCAACAGAGTTTGTAGTAGAGCGGTTGAAAGAGACCTTACACATGGGAACGACTACCTTTTCTGGCCAGACAGTGGGAGGAGCATAAGAAGGACATCTACAAAAAGCTTAAAATAGGAGGAAAAAACCAGACATTAAATAAGTGCTTAAACAAATTCAAAACTACAATTACAATGGGTTTTTTGAAGAGCAACATAGAGATGAGCAAGAATGATGTGGACATGTTTGTACATTACAAAACCCAGAGAAGTCGTTTATTAGATAACTCTTTAAGTGGAATGTCTCTAAGCCTCAAACCTGACTACCACTGAGTACTAATTATGACACATTAGTCCATTCACTGGCTCATGCTGGTCTCTGCCTCTAATTATTATGTATTATTTGATACTCTTTTGAGGAGGTAAGGTGGGGAGGATGTGCCTCTGGCCTCTTCCTTCCTCCTACAAGCATACAGGATGTCATATTTTTGTAAAAGTGCACATTAAGAGTGTTTTTATCAGTTATATACAACACTGTAGATTTGTAGGATAAGTTACATATCTGTTTACCATAAAGTATGCAGGATCTGTCAAAAAAGATTGCTATGGTAAGACTTAATTTAGGATAGCTCAGTAGGTTATCAGATATAGTGTGTGTCTGAAGTTTAAAAGCTGTTCTAAAATATTTCTTGGACCCGTTTTTAATTGTATGTAAAAACAAAGTATGGAAGTAATATTTAGAATGTGTGTGATAAACATGTTGGAACATACATTAATATGATCTCCCTGTATGAGATTTGCTTTGGCTTTTCACAGAAGGCTGCTCTGGCATGTGCTTGTTAGGAAGTCTTTCTGCTTTGCTTATTTTATTAAGTAACATTTTAGATCTTAATAGTTTTCTTCAAATTCTTATTGCCAAATAACTGTTTATATTTAGAATTAGGCTTATTGACAGAAATAAAAAGGTACATTAGCAGCTGGAGATAGTTTCAAAATGTTAACTGTAGTAAAAGGCAATATGCTAACTGCTGAAGATGTTGAAAAGTTCAGAGAAGTTTCAGTTGTCACATGCAGCATTGAGGCTTTCTTCTGATTTCTTTGTTTCCTTCCATTCTCACAGGTAGACCCACTTTCTACACAACAGTTTGTAATTGCTTTTCATTGCATACTTGGAAGATCCAAAAGACTTAGAGCACTTTTCTTTGGGTATTTTGGTCACAGTCTCCTCTGAAAACCAAGGCCATAGGATCCCAGTTCTTAACGCAGTATATTGAATTGTGATTATCAAATACATTTGGAAAGCCAGGTATTTTAAAGAGGCAGTTAATAAAACTAGACTCTTAATTCCTTATTGACCCAAATCCTTGTTAGGATGGGCAGTTGGGGGGGGGGGACTCGGTGCAGAGAAACAGTCTAAAAGATTGGGCATGAAGATTTGATAGAAAATCAGCCTAGGCTTGATAGGACAACTCATTAGGACCCTAGATCTTGATTTATGTCTCGTGTTCCTGAGTGGGACCCTTGGTATTAATTACTACCCAGAAACAATAAACAAAAAAGTCTGATTCTGTGCTGCAAGCATGAACATGTTTAATTAAAGAAATTGAACTGAGGATGAAATACTTTTTTTTTTTTTTTTTTTTGGTACCGGGGATCGAACTTGAGACCTTGTGCTTGCAAGGCAGGCAGCGGAACCCCTGAGCTAAATCCCTGGCCCCTGAAATACTTATTTTTGCTTTGTCGTTTGAAACATCATGCAAGAATTCTGTGCTTATTTAACAGTCAGCATATTTTTGCAGTGGCTGAGAAGGAAAACTAGAAAACAAATCAATTTAAAGACTTGAGAAATGGACTCACAAAAAATACTTAGATGTCTACTTTAAGCTGCCTATAGACAGGCTTGAGATTTTTCATGTAAATGTAGAACTTCCTTTTGTGTTTAAAATCTGGATTGAGTTAGATACTTTACTCGGGAATTCTGCACTTTGATGTGTCATCTTTATTGGTAAACTGAATTATTTTCAATAACATAAGGTAAGCATGTTCTAGCATATCTTAACTTTTTGTCTTTCAAGTTTTGATAGGATATTGCATTTTAATTCTTTAAATCTTTACTGTTTTGCATAAAATTATTAAAGTAGAAAAGAATTTCAGACTGAAGATTTTTATTATTCAATCTATTTTTATGTTAAATAAGTTGGACTGTTGCCACATTCTTTAATTCATTATTGGTGTGATTGGTTACTTAGATAACCTGAGGTGCCAGCAATAATTCACTCAAGTTTTACTTTGACTTGACTTACTAAGTGAATAAGTAAATAACAGTGGGATATAGCTCAGGTATTTAGGGGTCTTCATTTTGCCAGTTGCTGCAGCCATGTAGGAATATGAAACTTGGAATATTGACTTAAAGAGGAGAGAAAGAATTCTGGTTAGAGTATGTATATAGGATGAAAGTTTCCTACCTTAAAATCTGAGATTAGATGTAATTTCCGTAGGTAGACTGTTGATGTTCCGCAGGTGTCTGTCCCAGACAAGAACTGATAACCTTTTTGCATGTCGCAAAGTTCCTTCCAGTTTTTCTTCATTACATTTAAAATAGTTTATATGTTTTGGGAACTGCATGTTACTGCCTGTGTGTAAGTACTCATGCGCATGCCATGTACATTCTTAACGTGTTGCACACGCATGCACAGATACTCCTGCACCAGCTGAGTGGCTGACTGGCCTACTGCGGCAGTCGGTAGTCACTTGGGTCCTGATAAATCAAGCGCTGTGGTGGCCTGGCCTTAAATTGGAAAAACAAAAAATGCAGATGGGTTGATTTCTAAAGCATTTTAGATCAGGGTCTTGCCCTGTCTTGCTCTCTTCAGTTGCCATGTGAGCCGTCCGTGTACAGCTCGGGGAGGCACCCAGAATTTATTGCATAGGACTACCTGGCAGCCCCAAGCGTTAGTGGCTCTTAAAGATGTTCTGTGTGGCAGACTTCCTTTGAAGAATCACTGCATTTCTCCGTTAGGTACTTGTTGAGCACCTTTTAGAGATCAGAAGGATTTCCATAAATACGGGCTATGGAACCTTTCCCGAGAGGGTGTTTCAGTGTGACTGCAGTGGAGACAGTACAGGACAGCAGGTGCAAACTTGGACTGCAGACAGTTGGGGTCGTGTGGAAGAGAGCATGACCCACAAATATGTAAAAGTCCCTTTGCACGATGTGCATCAAACACGGAATATTCAGGCCCAGTTAATTAACTTTGCTGTTTTACTGTTTTCCTTAGTATGTTGGCAGATAAACTGAACATGACTCCAGAAGAAGCAGAAAGATGGATTGTGAATTTGATTAGAAATGCGAGGCTGGATGCCAAGATTGATTCTAAATTAGTGAGTATGGTGTTGGTTATGGCTGCTACTAGATAACAGTTATTTCATACTTCTAGCATTTTTAATTAGAACATTTTATGCTGTTAAGAATTTATATTGTTCACTTTGTTTTAGTATATAATAGTTCTCTGAAGACAAAGCAACCAATATTCTCTTGCTAGTAAATACTGTTACCTCTGGATGGTGCAAAGAAACACATGCGGAACAGCCCTAGCTTGCTGTGACCCCACACGCGTGGCTGAGTGGCGTCTCCAGTCACAGATGTTACAGCGTTCCCTCCCTTTTCATTCTAGGGTCATGTGGTCATGGGCAACAACGCAGTCTCACCCTATCAGCAAGTGATTGAGAAGACTAAAAGCCTCTCCTTTAGAAGCCAGATGCTGGCCATGAATATTGAAAAGAAGCTTCATCAAAATAGTAGATCAGAGGTAAGAACCACATACTTTCTGTTATGTCTAGAATTTACCAGTAATGTGACAGCTGTTTTGGGAACTTTGAAAGCATGCCAGTATCACTTGTATTTAAGGTTATGGACATTTTTAGAGATTACTAAACTTGAGAAAACTTACTTTAGATGTAGCATATGCATTAGTCAGAGAAACTGAAGAAATTGTGTGTTCCCTGCTTACAGCCTTATCAGGGGCTTGAGATTTGTGTTCTTTCTAACCCTAAACAAATACGTGGATAACATGTTGATGCTGTCTACTCGTGCTGATCTTATACAATATTTTATCTCTTATTTGAGATTCTCTATTTAACCTTTTGTGTAGAGTCTCCATATTAGATGTTGAAAGAACTGAATGGAATCTAGACTTCATGATTGTGTATAACTAGAGGGCAGGAAGTTGTTTGGAAGCAGTTGTGGAATATTCAAGGACTCCAGTCAGTGGAGGTCTAGGAACAGGATTAGAATTGCATGTTCCAACTAAGTCTAGAATGTCTAAGGCTGGAAAATAACTTACGTGATTTTTTTTTTTTTTTGGTATGATTTAGCATCAGTTTCTATTATTATTGTTTTGTTGCTGGTGATTGTCATTGTTATCCTGTATCAGTTGCTAAAAGCTATATAGATTATATTTATGCTGTATCACTTATTTCTATGTTAACTGAGAAAGTATCCTTTTTTTTAACCATGTTGATTTCTCAATACATATTTTAGGCTCCTAACTGGGCAACCCAGGATTCTGGCTTCTACTGAGGAACTGTAAAGAAAACATGGCAAAAATATGAAACAATAAAACCATTATATAATGGGTAAAATTCATTTTAAAAGCAATTAATGTTTAGTGTAAATTTTGGTGAATTTGAATAAAATTGGCTATGGTTCATTTTACCTTGCTGTGACTGTCCTTGTGTGTACAAGTGTGCATGCTTTTAACTTTTTAATTTGAAAGAATTACATGTTCACAGAAAGTTGCAGAAAGAGCTTAGAGAGGGCCATGTAAGCTAACCCAGCTTCGCCTGGTGTTTTCACCTTGTGTTGCTGTAGCGCAGTGTGGAGACCTGCCTGACCTTGGTACAGTGTGTGTGAGTGGTGCTGTGACTTTAGTGGCTGTCACTGCAGTCAGAATACAGGACTGTCTTCAGGTCCTGTCTCTACCCTTTTTTAGCTACTTTAATTTCTAGAAGCCACCACTCTTCACCATCAGTAAGTTTTTCCTTAGGAGAATGTTGCAGAAGTAGAAATAGTATCAGCCCACTGTGCCCACAGGTTTTACACCCACAGATTGAAGTGCTCAGAAAGTAAGTGGGTACTGAACATACACAGATGTCTTTCCTTGTGATTATTCCCTGCACAGAGCAACATAACGTAGGCTTGCTTTATGTTAGGTGTTATAAATAATCTAGAGATGGCTTCAAGTACACAGAGTACAAATGCTACTCTATTTAAAGGACCTGAGCATCTGAATTTTGTAATTTTGTGCAGATAAGACCTTGTAATTAATTTTTTTTTCATTCATTGCCTTTGAGATCCATCCACATTGTTTTATGGATCAGTGGTTCATGCTTTTTTATTGCTGAATAGCATTCTTTTACATGGTATACTACATTGTTTAACCATGTGGACCCATTAACAGACATTGTGGTTGTTTTTAGTTTGGGGCTTTTATAAAGCCATTCTTTCATTCCTTGAGGTACTTCACTAGCTACATTCACAGTAGGTACAAAGACTGAATAGAGGCATAAGTTGAATGTTACAAGTGGTTCCCTGCATGTTACACACACTTTACTGGATACTCAAGGATTTAGGAAGTATAAAGCCCTTATTAGATTTCTTTTACGCAGAGTGGACTGTTTTTTGGTTTTTTCTTTTTAGCATAGAGAACTCCCAATATTAAACTTAAAGCAGGTGTCCATGAATTTTCTGTAAAATGCCAGAGAGTAAATATTTTAGGGTTTGCAGGCCTATCATTGACAAGATGGAAACATCCTTAGTTCCATGAATCAGTAATCCCTATCTGTAGTAAGTAGAACCCCGGTGAGTTATAAAACTGTGGAACTACATACATTTCTCAGGCTACAGAAAATTGAGAAGGATGTTAAAAGCTTCGTGTTTGCCTTTCTACAGTGACCCAGGGGCCAGATGTTCTCACTCCAGGGTAGCATTAAGACTCACCATGTAAAACTCTGGCTCCACCAAGCCGTGTTAGTTGCAAACAGAGGTTTCTAGAGAGTGACAAAGTCTCACAGTAAAACTTATTAAATGTGTCCTCATGGACCAGTAGAAACTCAGGAAAGATGGGAGGCCAGTATTGAACATTCACTGTGTAGCAAGCCACTTGTGTCCTGTGTTTCTAAACAACCCAAAGGAGAAGGGAATGGAACTTTCGAATTCCCCATCTAAGCCTGGAAATACTGAAGTGTTTATGGTATTTGTGCATTACTGTTGAGGAAGCCCCTCTGGTGGTTTGCTGAGGACCACGCCTCCTAGAAGTGAGAAGAAGAGAAGAAATATCCAAAGAGCTAATTTTCCACAATTAGTGCAAGACAAATCGCGGGAAGTCACGTAAGGGCAACAAACAATAGGCAAGAGAAAAAAGTCAAACAGGCCGTACTCAAGTTCCTGGGATGGTAGGAAGCGGGCCGTGTACAGCAGTAATCACAGTGTATGTAAGCAGATGTAACACACCAGAAAAGATGGCACTGCACCGCTAGTTTCAAAAGCTCCAGGTCACAAGCTGGAAACCCCCAACACTTGAGTTAAAAAAATACTCAGGGCAGACTGCAGAGAGGGGATGAGCTGTAGCTGAAAACCACAGACAGTAAGCAAGTCACAGCACAGCAAATCTGAGGCCAGCTGGACACAGGAGGGAAACACGCCAAACAACTTTTTTGTTAGGGAGATGCACCTGATTACAGCATAAAGAAAAGGCATTATTAGCACAAAGGTATGGCAGTGGTTATTTTTCAGGGGCAAATGCACCCATTGAGGGGCCTGGGCTAGGTAGGTTTGCACTTCCCTTCTCCAGAATTAAATACCAAGGGAAATGTGACGTTGCCTTTTTTCAAGGAGAATGTTAGCTCCTGACAGGACTAGGTTCTCTGCTTCAGTCTCAGCCTCAGCCTCGTTTGAATTATTTCCCTCTTGCTGGCTGGCAAAGGCCTGTTCACAAGGTCCTTTCACTTGGTTATGAGTGACACCCGTCTGGTTCACTACTGAGTCCCTAGTGTCTGGCACATTAGAGGCCGCCATTAATTGATTGAAGATTGAATGAGTGTTGTCCAGAAAACCTATGCATTAGCAGCTTTTACAGGCAAAGAATAAGTGTTTGTGAAGTTTACATGAAATAAATAGTTGCAGGCCAGGTGTAGTACATGCCTGTAATCCCAGCGCTCAGGAAGCTGGGGCAGGAGAATCGCAAGTTTCAGTCACCCCTTGGCAGTTTAGGGACTTAGCAAGACCTCCTGTCAACAACAAACCAAAAAAATGGTTGCCAGTTGCTTGTGTGAGTTAAGATTTTTTCATATGCATTTGCAAGCCTATGTCTTTAAAAATTATGATGAACTATACAGAAGCAGTGTGTATGTTTTCAGAAACCAGCACTGCTGCTCAATGTAGGAAGTAGAATGGTCCCAGAAACTCCTTGTCTAAAAACCTTAGTTTTCTTTCTGGTAACTAAAATGTCTTTCTTATTCTTTGATTTCCTCATCTGCTGCCTTTTAGCCTAGCCAGATTAGGAGAACAGTGCCAGATTGATTGGTTTGTTAAGTGTCGTGAAGACAGGGGCAGTAGAATGTTGTCAGGTTGACACTGAGCAGAGAAACAGCCTGGCCACTTGGGCACCCCCATGCCAGGTAGATAAGCTCAGCATACCTTCTTGTGTGTATGTGAGTGTAGCTGTTTGAAGTTTACTTCTGGGATTCCAGGTGATTGGAGTAGGAGGCAGCTATCTGAGGGCCAGAGGTAGAGCGCGTGCACAGTGTCATTGTGCAAAAAAACCAAAGTATTTGCAGGAAAGGTAATTGAATCAAAAGAGACATTCTTATTTAATCAGAATTTGCAAGCTGGCTAAAGCAGTTTGGCCAACACTGCAAGGCTGAGGCAGGAGCATCCCAAATGGGCACCCCGCCTGGGCAACTCTGACTTAGCAAGACCCTGTCTCGAAACAGGGCTGGGAATGTGGGTCGGTCCGTCCAAAGCCTCTAGGTCCAATTCCTAGGACCACAACACAAGAACAAAATTAAAGTCTCCAGTTGGACAGGAACCAAATACTGCTGGATTGCATTTGCTTGGGAGTGTATTTTCGGTCTCCTCTCTGCCCTCCCGGCATGGTGCTGTGATCTGTCCCTTTCAGTCAGTACCGGGAGGCGCCTGTGCACTGTCCTGCGTTCAGTGCATGGTGAGGTTTGAGATGAGACATGTTGGGATGGCCCCGACTCCACAGAGGTCTGCATGTCCCTGTCCACTGTGAAGACAGCGTCGGCGGAGGGAAGCGTGTGGTGGGCCAGCCACTCCCCACGTGCCTGCGGTGGGGGTGAGGGCCTGGAGGGAGGCAGTGCCGGCTGGGCACGTGGCCCTGCCATTGGCGGCAGCAGCAGCATCCCGTGTTGGTGCCGCGGATGCCGGCCGCAGAGGCTGGCCAACGTGAGTGTTGGCACTTTTGTTAGCACTGTTAGCCAAAGCCTTAGGGTTCTGCAGGACGGTTAGTACACCCAGTGCTAAGAAAACGTGGGAGGGCGCAGTCGCTAACTCATACAGCCTGGAAACCGGCAGCCTCTGCGGGGGTGGGTGACAGGACTAGACCCTGTTCTTACTGGTCTAGCAGTAACCCTCTTGCTCTGGAATTCTGGGAGAGTTCATGGGCTCCAGATAAGAGTGCACTGTCTACAATACCTCTTAGTTGCTTTGTATTTTCAGCTCTACTTGGCGCTCACCTGTGATCCTTTGCAGCCGTGTGACGTGGCCTGGGCATCGTGTTCAGGGTGACCTAAGTGGTCACCTGGTGGCCTTGGCTTGTCTGACCATCAGTCATTTAAGGAACTGTAGGAAGAACAGCTGACTGCAAAGCGAGGAAAGTAGAATAAATGACTTGTTTCATAAGGTGCTACATTGTCTTATCAGAACACTGAAATTTTAGGCGGAATACTATCAAAACGCTAAGACCAAGTGGGGAATGGTGGTGCCTATCTGTAATCCCAGCACCCTGGGAGCTGAAGCAGTGTTTGAGCCCAACCTGGGCCACTTAGTGCTTTAGTGAGACCCTGTCTCAAAATTTAAAAGGCAGGATGTGCGGCTCAGGGTGAAGGCTCTGGGCTGGATCCGCAGTACCACAAATAAATAAGTAAGCAGCTTGCTCCCTTCTGAGAGCATCTGAGGACGAAAACTAAAAAGCTTTGGCATCTCTGAAGACTTGAGCAGACAACAAGGAAGGACTGTGGCTTCTCCTCGGCTAAATTACCCTCAGGACGCTGTGCTCCTTCGTAGGAATGCCAGTGCGGCACGGCCGTAACCCAAGAGCACCAGGAGACCCCTCGAGGGTTGGAGTGTTTGGAACTTAGATGCTGTGATAATGACTAAATTGCAGAGAAGCATAAGTAATGTGTGTGTGCTTTTTAAAGTTTACCCAATTTTTTTGGTTCTGTTGTCTAGGAGTGAACAAACTCCTTTTGTTTTTTGTTTGTTTTTAAACACTCTTAAATTTTATAAAGTACAAGAGAAAAAAGTTAACTATATTAGAACAATGTAGTTCCTTAAAATAAAAGTGCCAAAGGCATATAAATATATGAAATGATATGCTGTGTTTTCCCCTATTATGTATTTAAGTTTATGGAACTTTTTCATCTTTAAACTTTGAATTTCATTGTAAATGAAAGTGAAGTAAATGCAGTGACCATTATTAAATGAATAGCAGCTGAAGTCTCAGTATTACAAGAACATAGCTTCATTCTTATTAACCTGCTTTTGCTGTTTTGTTTGTTTGTATTTTGTTTCTTGGGGCAAGGTCTCCCTGTTGGTTCAGGCTGGCCTCGAACTCACCGCAGACTTCCAGCCTCAGCCTCCCAGTTGCTGGGATTACAGGCGTGTACCACCATGCCCAGCGTGCCTTTGATTTTAATTCATGCTGGATTCTTATATATGACTGGACCAAAAAATGTGTGTTTGGGCATTTGTTTTTCCAGGTCTTCCGGTGATCACCATGATGACCAACAAAGGACATTTAGATAGAGAGGCCTTTATCTATGCTAGATTCTAATTATCACCTAGGAAAAACTCCGACTCCCCTTGGGACTTTGGTTGGAAGGCTTTGTGTATGCATGTGCTGGTGAGCTTTAATAGTGGATAGCATGGACCTGGACTTGAGAAGAAGAAACTGAGCAGAATCAGATGATGGCTGTATGGTGCCATGTTCCATTCCAGCTCGGGAGCCTTGATGAGTGATAACACCTGGATAAAAATACATTTTTATAATAGACTTTTTCTGTTATCCATGCTGATAGCTTTCCCTGGAGAGGACTGCAATGATAGTCTTGGTGTATGTCACTACTGTAGGTGATAAGGACAAATGTACGTGTACACTCACCCCACCAGGCTGGCAGGAAAGCCCAGAGTTTTAGTATCAAAGGAGTGGGGGTTATGCAATCAACACAGCACTGTTGTGCAATAATTAAAGAATTTTTAAACTGAAGATTAAATTGGAATGTTGTTATAAACATAAGGGGAATGGCCAACATTTTTCTTTGTATCAAAAGAAAACGTTCCTAAAAATAGGCACCGTCTTTGTGATGACCCTTTAAAGTAATTTTAAGTGCTTCCATGCAGATGCGCTTTGGGGTCTGCAGGGCTTTGCTGTCAGTGGCTGCTCTTTGATCCGGTGGCCTCTAATCGGGTGGTAAGCAGAAGGGACCGCGTGGCCATGTCCCCAGCAGACTGCCTCTGGGAGCGAGCACCGGCTGACTAAAGCATACTGCTGGTCCCAAATGCCTTCCTCTGGGGGGGTGGATTTAAGGAAATATGGTTACAGTCGTTTCCCATTTCTAAACTTCATTTTAGCAAATTGAGGCAAACATGGACCTTTCTAAAGTCACCAAATTCAAAAGTCACACTGCTGAAAGAAAAAAGTGATTTTGTTGTGTTTCATGTTTTAGCTTTCCTAGAGACCAGAACCGAGAGGAGGGAGACTTGAGAATATCACCTAGTCTCTAAGTGCAGTCATGGCCTTAGCACCCGGTTGCTTGCAGTGCGGGTCTGATTCAGGCTGACAGCCTCAGCTGTCCAGCTCTCTTTACCTAAGTGCATGCTGTTAGAAGCAGCGCAAGACCCGGGGGATGGTTCTCCCCGTGTTTCAGTCCACCTTCCACTCCCAGTCCAGGCCATGTCTTTTCACTGCCACTCCTGTCACAGACACCCAGACTTGGTTTTCCTCTCCTGCTCATTTGTTCGGACCTAACAGGTCTAAAGCACTCTCCCGCTCTCTTCTGCTTTTTCCCTCAACAGCAGCCTGGTGACAAAGGACTTGGTGTGTCAACCTTGGCACTCCTAAGCTGTGTGGCCTCAGGAAAATTACTTAACCTCTCCAAAGACTATTTCTAAGGCCTACTTTTTGTAGGGTTATGGGATTAAATGAAACAGTTCATGAGAAAGTTTTAAAAATAAATTCTAGATTTAAACTGGGCACAGTGGCACAGGCCTGTATTCCCAGCACTCCTGAGGCCGAGGCTGGGGGATTGCCTCAAGTTGAGGCCAGCCTGGGCTACGTCGTGAGTTCACGGACAGCCTGAACTACAGCCATAAAGGATAAACTGGAGACATTTCCAGCTAAATGGTTGCACCTTGAGACCATACTCTTAAGTGAGATAAATCAGACACACGTGTAAAGATCACATTGTCTGGTGTGAGAAACCAAAAGTGTAAATAAGGTGCAAATGTTTAATAGATATTGTGATATAGGAAGAAAATATTCAAATGGAAGGGGAACTAGGGAGGGGGGAGCAGGAAAGGAAGGAAGGGACAAGGAAAGAATGAAAGAAAAAGTGGAAACAAAGCGTTTGTAAATAAGTAAGGGGAAGAGGGGTTGAAGGGAAGAGCGGAGAATGGGAAAAAAAGAACCAAGATATATCCTGTACAGGTACAAATTCCCTATGATGAATGTGATCGTTATATATATCTAAAATGTACCAATAAAACTAATTTTTAAAAAAATTCAGATTTTATTTATAATAGCAAAGTGAGTATTCATATAAGGTGGTCACTGACACAGTGATGTCTTGTTTTCTTTCAAGTGGCCTCCAAATGTAAATGCAAAACAAAACAAAACAAACATAAGCAAAGGAATATGAGTAAATAAAACATCTCAGCTGCAAAGACTGATGGCCTGCAGAGTGGAGCCGGTGAGCTCAGAGAGTTCTCTGGTCTGAGGAGAGGCAGCGCCTTTAGGGCTGGCCAAGGAGGAGGGAATGGTGCATGGAGCTGAGAAGGTAGAGGGAAACAGCAGTGCTGCCCTCTTGTCCCCATGGTCAGGGGAAGTTTGTTGTTACTTCCTTAAAGCCTCTGAGCGAGCTACATCCCCGGCCCGATACGTAGATTTCATTTGGAGACAGGACCTCTGTGCCGCTAAGATTCCGGGATGAGCTCGGACTCGGGTCCTCCTGCCTTCACCCTTGCTGTGTTGCGATCACACCATGTGACCCTGTGCCCCACTGAAGTCCTAATTTTCCCTGTTTATTTTGTGCTCAGTTTAGTTTTGTGAATGCTGAATAGCTATTGGTCTTCACTGATGTAGTAGGCCTCTGAAGGGAGTACGGGCCGACTGAAACAAAGAATGTGCTCTTTCTTCAGCGTTCATAACACTAACAGCTTTTTCTGTCTGACTGCTGTAAGGGGAACATTCT
This sequence comes from Heterocephalus glaber, assembly GCF_000247695.1. The sequence goes on along the minus strand of NW_004624763.1, from coordinate 23,248,619 downwards.
GAGATAAGGTGGATCTGAGGACATGTGTGACTCAGTGTGAATGTCCAGGTCTGGGGAAATACTCCAGGCTGTACGTCAGCTGCAGGCAGCAGCCCTGGGGTGGTCCACAGCAAGGACCCCAAAGCCGCAGGGGCACCCAGGTCCTACCTGGTAGAGCAAGGGAACTGCAGCTCCTTGAGGGAAACACTTGTGAAGGGAAAGGTAGGTTGGGAAATGGAGCAGAGGGGCAGGGCCGGGGCTCGCTGGCCGCTCCCACACCCTGGGCAGCTCTGCGCTGTAGGCCTGGGACTGTGCTCGGGCCCTGCTCCTCCATGCTCAGCTGCCTCAGGAGGCCTTGCTGTTAAGGCCCGTCGCCATGTCAGGTAAACCTTCACAAAGACTGACTTCCTGTTGGGCTGATCAGGAGAGCGGCGCTGACCTCTGAAAGCCTCTGAGGAGAACTTGGGGCCTGAGCTCTGTCGCCAGGACACAGGACCCTCAGGGGAGCCTGGCTGTGACTGGTGGCCTCAAGTTCGAGTTCCTCCTGGAGCAGAGAGCCTCAGACCAGAACACCAAGTATGGCTCTCATGGGTCGATCCTGTCTTGAGCTTTTCAGAAAAGAAAACATGGAAAGTAACTGAACACCCTTAAAAGTTGTTAAAAGGAGGGAACAGATCCATATGAATTAAACGAGAGTCCTGGTGTTCTTGTACAATGCGTGTCTGAGCTTCCTTGAAGGAGGAGTGGTACAAGTGGTCTACTCTGCAGGATGCAGCCCCCTCCATCCTGCTTGCCGTCCACCTTCATCCACTCTGAACGTTCCCTCAGCACGGCCTCAGAACACCCACAGTGGCCTCTCTACCTCCACTCCCCCACCCGGCCAGCCACCTCTTCAGGGGACTCAGGTCCTCAGCACTGGGCCACTCTGCCACCAGAGTGCAACCCTGGGTTTTTAAGTTGTCAGGGACCAGAGTGCCACATGTGGGCAGCTGGAGGGGCACTGTCAGGCGTTGGGAACAGGTGAGAATTGGGAACAGGTGAGAACTGTCCTGGGACCCAGTGGCATGTTTCAGACGCGTGCTCTGACCTTGCCACTGGTGTTTCCCTCCTGGACCAAGCCTAAGTTACGTGGCTCTTCCCCCATGGTTCCTTCCCGCTTCCTACGCCAGTGGCAGCCTTCCACAGTACAACGGTCACCTCACGCTCAGCGCATTTAGCGACACCGAGTTGAAGGCAAAGAAACCCTGCAGTAAGCGGGATGGTAGGGAGACCAGGAATAGGGGAAAGAGCTTACAGGCTCGTCCCATCAACCCTATAATCATGGCTGTGTTCTGCTCCCTCGTTTCAATATCTTGTCTGTTTTTAGACGATCTGTTACATGCCTGATGTTGAGGCTCTCACATGAGTTGATGCTTATCATGCAGAGACACATTTGCCCACAACGGAGGTCCATGGCACTGGGGACTACAAGCATTGCACCTTTAGGCTGTGGCAATGCGTCCTGCTCTCTTTTAATCAATCCAGAGGAGTCGCTTACCCTAAGGCTCATCCCAGCTGCACAGAAACAGGAATCTGCAAATTCCACGCAGGTGACTCCTGCCTTAGTCTCAGTAGCCATAGCAACCATAGAAGCAGACGTCTGTACGCGTCGGCAAACACTTGAGAATCTACATCATATTTTCAAACATGCAGAATAGTTTTTCCTGTCACAAATCTCCTGTCCTTCCCAAAGTGTCACACAAGCAGATGCTAGACATCGCCAGTCATCAAAGAAATGTAAATGAGGTCCGTCCACTACAAGAAAACACTTTACCCTGACTAGTGAGAACCAAACAGAGAAGCTGTGGGGAGGCGAAATCGGAAGCCCTATCTCTCCTAGTGGAAAGGTAAAATGATAGTTGTTTTGGAAAACATCCTGGCAAATCCTCCAGATGTTAAACTGAAGAGTGGACCCATGAACCAGCAAGTCCCTCTGCGGGTTACTGGAGCAGGCCACGTGGTGCCGGCCTTGGGTGTGGAGCCAGAGCTCAGCCCACACCTCTCCCAGCCTCCCCTCCACGCCCGTGGGTGGCAGGGACACTCACCGAGGTGGCCTTTTCTCCTTTCCACGAGTCCAGCCCCTCCTCATTTCACCCCTGGAATACTTGGTCGAGCCAAGTGATTTTTGCACCTAAAGTTCTGTATCTCTTGAGCTAATAAAGTGCAATTTTAAAATCAAAACATACATTTAGAATTGTGAAATGGGACATCACAAAATTTACTGTTAATAATTATCCTTTCTAATATTTTCTAGCTACAGTCTTCATAAACAGACTTCTCTTGCAATAGATTTTTAAATGAGTTTGAGAAGATAAACTATATTTTGAGTATATAAACTATTTTACTTAAAAACATGATCAAGACTTTACCATGTTTTGGGCACGGACTGAAGTGCTTTCCCTACATAATCCTGTTTGATTCTTTTTTTTTTTTTTTTTTGGTACCAGGGATCGAACTCGGGACCTTGTGCTTGTGAGGCAGGCGCTGGAACCACTGAGCTAAATCCCCATTTGATTCTTAATAATCCATGAAATGTTTGCTATAGTCACCACCGGGTTTACAGGGAAGGAAATAAATACAGAGTCAAGCTCAGTATTACAAAGCTAGTGAGTGGTAGGCAGGATTTACACTCATGGTCGGATTCCAGCGCCTATGCTTTGACCATCAATGGATATTGCCCCTTCTAAGGATAGCCTAACAACTTAGCATGTCCCTAAACTAGAATTTTGGAGGTACTTGGGGAATACTTATTTTTCCTAAGTAGCACCAATCTGACAAGAAGTCTCATCCCTGGCTTTTCTTCTTTTTCCCTGCTTAACCATCAGGGTTTGCTTACCGTTCACTGCCTGGCGGAGGGAATGTGATTGAAGAAGGGTCTGAGTTGAGTGACACAAAGCCGTAAACTATGAGAAATACATGAAGAATCTGGAGCTGTTTACTCTTGAGAAGACCCTAGGAGAAATAGAAACTTGGCAGACATTTGAAGAGCTGATGTGTGAAGGAGGATTAGATGTATTCTGTGTGGCCCAAGACAGAATGAGAACCATTTGTTAGAAGCCATTAGATGAGCACTTGCTAACAATTAGAGCTGTCACCTCGCACAAAGCCACAGCCTCAACAATCACTGAGCCTACTCAGATATCACACACTTTCAGAGAAAGGGAAAGTAGCTCGTTTTTCTGCAACAACATGGGAGACGTTTCAGGTATGTTCTCTTGGCCTCTGACACAAGGCTGTAATGTGAAAATGAAGGCTTTTATAAAGAGTAAGTTTATAAACTTAATGTATAAAACAATTGGCATTTCATAAAACCGGAAACATTGTCTTAATGCCACTATCCAGTGACAAATATTTAGTGAATTAATAACATCTGTTTTGTATGATTAGAAAACTAACGTAAACACCACCTCAGCTCTCTGTTGCGGGAAAAACACCTGAGAGAAACGGTTTAGGAGGAAAAGTCATTTTGGCCCACAGTCCACGGCTGCGTGGCTTTGCTGTGTCTGTCCTGTGGGATGCAAGTCGTCATGACGGGGACCAGGTGGCAGAGCCCTGTGCCTACCTCCTGACCAAGGGGAGCAAAGAGGGAGCTTCTTTTATAGCAAATCCTCTCTTCCAAGCCCATCACGGTGACTGCATCAGGGCCAGCGATCGATGAGGTCCAGGCTCTGATGAGCAGTCACTGAGCACTGTGCCTGGGGCCCAAGCCTCCCGTCCAGGAGCTGAGGATGCTGAGATCCAACCAGTAACAACACTGAAGTACAGAAAAGCAGGAGGAAACCAAGACAAGAAAAGGAAAAGACATCAGTTCTATACTCTTCTGCGTTGCTACCACTTCATTTTCCTTGTCTTTTATTTTACTATTTTTATATTTGATTTTTAATGAAACTTTTGTAGACCATTGTTTTTATATTGAATTATACCGTGTGCAGGACTTATTTTGGGATTTGAAATATGTAATTTTTCATGGCAACATGACACATTATCATGAATGAGTGATGACATATGAAACTGGTTAAATATGTCATCACTCATTCATAGAATTTCTATTTTTAGCATTTTAAGAAATCACCATGCTAATTTCCACAGTGGTTAGGTTAGTTCACATTCCTACCAACAGTTTAGGAGGATCCCTGCCTCCCTCAGCCTCTGCAGCATTTATTCCTACTTAGGGTTAGGACTTTTTGGAGTATTGCTTAGGTGTTCGTGAATTTCTTAAGGTGCTCTTTGTCATGGAAAGTCTTTATTTCCCCATGAAATTTGAAAGATAATTTTGCAGGATGTATCATTTTGGTTTGGAAACTGTTTTCTTTTAGAGCTTGAAATTTCCCTCTCTGCTGTCCTGGCCTTTAAGGTTTGTGTTGAGAAGTCTGCTGTCATTCTAATGGTTTACCCTTATAAGTGATTTGTTGCTTTTCTGTAACAGTTTTTAAGATTCTGTCCTGTGTTACACTTCTGGGATTTTATGATGCATTGTGGAGAAGTTCCTTTCAGACCATGGCTATTGTGAGTTCTATACGCCTCACTTATCTGTGTTAAATTCTTTCCCCTAATTTGGAAAGTTTTCTGCTATTATTTCTGTAAGCAGGCTTTTTTTTTCTTTCACCATTTGTGTTATCTTCTGATTTTTCACTGACTCCAGTGACTCCACTGACTAATCTTAGATTAGTCTTCTTTGCATCATTTAGCAGCTGTTGGATCCATTTTTCATGTTTTTGAGGTATGTCTGGTTAATTGGTCTCCAACAGCAGCCCTTCTAGTCTTCTAGTTTTTACACTCTGTCCTCACATTGGTAACTTTTGTTGCTCAAATTTTCAATTGAATTTTAATCTGCTCAATTTCTGTTTGGTACCATAGACTCCAATGCTTTGCTAAATGGTCATTCATGTTTTATTCTGTTTAGCTCAGCTGGATTTATTAGCGTCTTCTGTAAACTTGATCATTTTGTTTGTTAAGTCCATTATCTATTTAATTCTTCTTTGAGCTTGCTGAGCACCTTATTCATCTGTTTTTATCCCCTCTTTTATCGCTCAAATAATTCAGCTGTGTGTTTTTTGATTTCCGTCCTGTCAATGCTCCCTGAGTCAGTTTGGAGGAGTTGGAAGTCTAGAGGCGTTTTGTTGCCTTTTCTCATGTTTCTATTTTCTTTCTTTTCGTGTTGAGGACTGTGGGTCAATTACATTGGAAAGACAATTTTGCTAGTCTTAATGTCTGCTTTTCAGTGATTCACTCTGTCATGGCTAACTGAAGGTCTTTGCCCCTGCCCCCAAATCCAACCATTTCTGCTAATTTTGGAGAGGGGGAGTGCAGTGTAATTTTTCCAGCACCAGTTCTCTGGGAGTGGACCACAATACTGTTAATGACACAAAGATAATTAAGATATTGGCATACAGAGAAAACCAATTAATAGCAACAACTGTACCTCCACTAACAATAGAAAAGAATTCAACTGTAATAGCATAGAATTAACTAAATATCTAATGATTAATAAAGCTTAGTGACTATGCTAGTAAAGATAGAGGGATTGGGTGGGAAACAAGAAAATGAAAAATAGAATTGAAAACTAAAAGATGCAGAGAGAAAAGTGAGATAAAGGATTCTATTAAATAATAAAAGAAAATTAATAGAATTTGATAAAAGTAATAGAAAGGAACAAACAAGGAAAGGAAGAAAAAATAAGAGAGAACAATATAAAGGAAAACAAGAAAAAAGAAAATATTAAAAGGAAAACTAAAACCCCAAGCCCCAAAGACCTGGTGAAGAAAAAGGAAAGAAGGAAATGAATCCGAACAAGTCCTCTGTGTCTCTGAGTGAGTGGTTTCTTTCCCGGGGCTGCAGCCCTGGAATCCAGCAGACACCTGGGAGGACTGAGTCCCTGCTGAGCTCGACTTCGACGCCCCCTCAGGTTTGCCTGCGAACGCTGACTCCCGCGCCCCTGCCCACGGGTGTGGTCGGTCAGCGGTGTGCGCCCCACCCCTAGTCAGTAGGCAAGTTCCACTCTGCAACTTTCTCGCCTGGCTTTGTAGCGTGCAGTTCTGAGGGGCCCCGGGCTGTAGCAGCCTTTCAAGCCAAGGCCTACCCCGACCATGTTGGCAGATAGGGAGAGCAAGGACCGCTGAGCTCTGTGTAAGATGTAGGTCACCAGGCAGGATTTTAAGCTGTCCACTGAACTTAATGCCAGCACTTCCAGAACCAGCCTCTTTGAAAGCCATACGGCCCCTCACCATGGGCGAGGCTGCGCGTTCTGGCTTCTCAGCAGGTCTGTGTGCAGCCCGTGCCTCTGCACAGCTGTCTCTAGGTCACCTCCCCCCAGGCCCCGCGGCACAGTGAGGCCAGAACTCTGGAGCAGAAACGGCTTACAGCGGTCCTGTGGCTCATAGCTGACCCTTCCCCGACAGCTCCGACTAAAGCCTCTCGGATACGCCACTGGATTGCTTCTTCGACTCCAGGCTGCCTTGCGGAAGGAGTCCCTTTCAGAATACAACGTCTCCCCGTTTTGCAGCTTACTGCAGCTGCGGGCTTTGCTTGGGCAGCACTGCCAGCCCGGTGTGCTGTTTCCCGGGAGCTGCCTCTCTGGGCTCGTTCCGTGCAGGCAGACGCAGGTCCTCCCGGTTGGGAGCTCGGTGACCTCCCGGCAGCTCCATCCTTTCCGCGCACGGCGCTGTTTCCCCCGCTTCCTGTGGTTTCTAGTTGGCCTGTCAGGTCCTCCGGATGAGACCTAGTGCTTTCGTTGACTTCACCAAGCTGTCGTTTTCCAGGTTCTGGAGATGCTGTATTTTCCTGCCGGTCTCTCTGCTCTGCCATTTTGGTCTCCGTGTTATTATTTTTAAATAATTTATTCACAAGACCTAGCCATACTAAAGATGTTAAAACTATTGCACAGGTTAAGAATTTTAGGGTTTTTGTTTTGTGTTCAACTGCAGCACCACATTTTTAGGGTTCAGAAATTTTGATGGTGTGCCATCGTTCTCCGTTTTGGGACTTTTTCCCATTGCTGCTCTTCTTCTTATTTCATCCCTCACGTCAGTCTTCCTCAGACACCTTGCATCAGAGGGGGTTCAGTCCGAAAAACAGGACTCTTTGCAGACACGACAGCCCCAGGCCCGAGCCTCGCCTCCGCAGCAGCTGGTGAGGACCTCGCTAGGCTCTGTCCTCGCATCCCCTGCCAGGGCCTGGAAGGGCACTGGGGCGACACAGCCAGGGCAGGAGCAGAGTTAGCCAGAGCTCCAGCCAGCGCCCGCGGGTGGGCGCCCAGCCCTGCCCTGGTGGTGGCTCACGGGGTGAGTCTGAGGGGCCCCGGGGGGGTTGTCAGCTGCATCTCAGAAAGCCATTTCGGGATATGCTGGCGAGGGGCGTGGGCCGTGGGCCCCAAGATGGCGTGAGCGTGGCCCGGGGCTCTGGCGTCCTGAGACGGACGCCTCGTTGTCCTGCGAGCGGCCTGGTCGGGGCCCGGACTGGGTGCTGGGCGTTCAGAGTGCACAGTGCTGCTTCCCGGGGGGTGGACGTCTGTGGGGCTTGTGAATTTACATTACCTACCAGAAAAGAGCGGGTCCAACTGGAAGAGTAACTGTATCTTGGGCCGGGGACTTAGCTCAGTGGCACTGCGCCTGCCTTGCAAGCACAAGGTCCTGAGTTCAATCCCTGGTACAAAAAAGCCCCCCCCCCCCAAAAGCAAAGGAAAAAGTAACTGTACCTTGAAGACCTAGGAATTTAGGAGTGAGAAGGCTGCAGAACACAGGCCTGGGGTGGAAAAGGCGTTTGGGTAGATCCTGTCACGAAGCAGCAGTTTTCTTGCCTCCTTTCCACCTGCCCTTCTCCCCATCCTATGTGTGCAGTGGAGTCACTCTGGCTCTGCGTGTGGCCTGGGGCTGAATGTACCCATGCCCGGCCCAGGACTTGGGCCCGCTGAAGGAGACAGAGACAGTGATCACTGCAGGGCTGCGGCTCTGCTTCCACCTGTCAGGCCTCCTGCAAGACTCACCTGTCCCTGCTGAGAAGCATAAAGGAAGGCTGTCACCACCTGTTATTTTCCTGGTTTTATTAAGTTGATTTCTGAAGAAACAATAACTTTGCAAAACTAGCCCATCCATTCTCAGACACGACATGTTTCTACATTCAAATCTGATGGCAGGTGCACACCTGTAATCCCAGCACTCTGGGAGGCTGAGACAGGAATTTTCCAAGTTTGAGCCCTGCTTGGGCATAGAGTGACTTAGTGAGACTCCATCTCAAACTGAAAAATAAAATAATGAGATAAAATAAAATGAAAGGGGCTGGCATGTAGTTCAGAGTAAAAGCCCTAGTTTCACTGGCAGTGCCACCCCCCACCTGATTTTATAGGAGAGGAGACTGTTATATGAGCTCTACATAGTTCTTACTAGGGTTATTTTATATTTCTTGTTTTCAGACCGAGTGGAATAATTTTTCCCTATTACTTATCAGTTGGTTGAAAGTAGAGCAATTACTTTTAACGTATTTATCATATTTTTCCACTTTGCTAAAAGTCTGTTAATTTTACAACTCTGTAAACTTTATTTCCATTAGATTTCTAAGGAAATAATTATATTTTCCACAAACAACATTTAATTATTTCTAACAATTTTTGTTTCATTTCTTAATGTTTTAGAAGTTCTGGTTGATGCAATGTTAACCAATAGTGACAGTGAATATCCTTTTAACTTCTTGATTTTAATATGTAGAATCTAGAAAAACAACCTGTATTTTTGCCTTTTTATTCAATTCTAAAATCAGGAATCTGTGTGAAATGCCATTTGACATCTACTGACATGTGGAAGGATATGTTAATAAATTTCCCAAAGGTGAACCACCTGCATTTCTGGAATAAATCCTACATTATCCTGGAGAGAGATTTATTTCTTAAGGTACTATTGAAATGTATTGCTAGTAATTGATTACGTTAAAATCTTTAATCTTAAGTAAGCTAGATCTAGTTCTTTATCTGGTCTCAATTTCAGAATTACACTAATTTAAAATTAATTCAATTGCTTTGTTTACAAATTGTGGCATTTGTATGGACTGGAAAATATCTACTTTTTGAAAGTATGAAAGGCCTTGCCAATAGAATTGGTGCCAAGCATTTTTGTGGTAGTTCCTAAAAATTTACTTTTATTTGAGAGAAAATGTATGCATGGCAAACCTAAAATACATAGTTCAGTAAAATCATGTATGTACACACGCACACACGTGCGCACACGCACATACACAAGTCTGTGTGACTACCATGCACATCCAGACGAGATATCTGAATGCCCGGGTCAAGTCCCTCAAAGACCATTCCTACCTGACTGGAGAGTGCCGACCTGCTCCAGTGTGCAGGACCACGTGACGAAATGCCATGTGCACAGGGCTTTCCTGGCAGAGCTCTGTTGTCTCACTGTCCAGGGTCTCGGATTGGCCTGGTCCCCAGCCTCTCTCCTGGGCTCCAGGGGCTGTCTGCTCTGCCAGTCCTCGGGGCTCTTTCTGTAAGCACACACGTGTGTCCCTGGTGTCAGTGCATCCAAGCTTCTTCTACAGGGGCACTGGGCAGACCGATTGCCTTGTGCTTCCTTTGTCCCCTCTGAAGGTCCTATCTCCAAGGGCAGTCATATTCGCAGGTGCCAGGATTTTAGGCTCTCAGCCCAGACAACCACTCAGCCATGCTGAATGTCTTCCCTGTCCCTGGGGAGCTTCCCCACTCTGGAGTCCACACCTGGAGAAAGTACAGTTCAGAAACTCACTTTGGGAAGCATGTGCTGGGATTGCTACACATCCGTGTGCTTATCTGGCCAACTTCAGACAGCGGCCTTCGCAGCCCACATGAGGACAAGCGCCCCCGCAGCCTGGCTATGTTCGCCTGGCCCGGCTTGTGGCAGATGCCCGCTATTTTCATCCTCCTGACACCACTGTCACCAAGCACAGGCTCTCCGGAACCCACCCCAGTGCTGGGCGGAGCAGGACCACCCACTTTCAGGGGCAGGGACTGCGCTTCCCAGGCCTGGCAGCAGTGGTGGTCCTACAGCGCTGAAGTGTAGTAGTCCCACAGGGTACCCTCACAGAACGACTGAGGCAGCATTTCCGTCCGCGTGGCCTCCAGGCCAGGAAAGCTGGTTCTTTGGAGATGGAGTGGCCCTGTCAGACTTCACAGATCCAGTTTTCGCTGAGCTTCTTAAGAGTGTCTTCACTTTTTTGCCACTAAGAGCCTTACCAAGGACATTAGTGCATTCAGAGCTTTTCCTTTTTAAGGAAAAAAAGTATTTCCTGGTACTCAAGTATGTTTATAAAATGTGGCACATACCCAAACAAGAAAAGGGATACGAAATGCAGGTATATGGTTTTAAAATACGTGTTCATTGCACTTGAGAAACAGCCTGGCCTACTGAGATCAGTCAGTGCTCATGGAGAAAAGATTTAATGCGAGATACACAAACATAAGGATTTACAAGATTGGCCTACAGTGGCTGCCCAGAGTCAGGCGTGGAAGAGTACAAAAGGGCTGTCTGCGTGCTGGAGATCGAAGGCCTGGTCAGAGGCTTGGACCTCACTCAGAGTCCCATCCAAGTGCATCTCAGGAAGCTGAAGGGTCTCCGCTGGAGGCTGAAGAGTCTGCACCGGAAGCCAGGAGACGACATCCAAGGTGAAGGTGAAGACTGGAGCTCCTCTGAGGAGCTGGAAGCAGCCTTCCCTCTTCATTTCCCTCTTCACTTCCAGTCTGGAGAGAAGGCTCCCTGGGGTGGTCCTCCACACCCAGAGCTGTGCTGAGCCAGGTTAGTTGGATGTTTCTTATTCAGATTGACATAATCAGTAACTATCACACTTGACATCTTGGCCCTGTCGATTCCCATGATTCCCATGTTGCTGCTCTTTTTCTTCTCCAGACATCAGTGTGAACCATTTCTTGCTTTTCAGCAAAGTCTACCACTCACAGTATGCGGCACTAGACGATACCTCGTTAGAGCTTACCCACTTGTGAAATTCATGTGAGCGGATTCATACTATATACATTTTTCTCTGTAACTGATTGATACTCTTTCACTTGACTTCAGATTTTTGAGATATGTCCACATGGACACACATATTTATAGCTTTCTTGTTTCATTCTGCATGGCGATTCTTGTGTAATATCTCACAAGATACATATATGTACTTTACCAGTGATTGACATTGACATTATTTCCAGGCTGTTACTATTATGTACAAGGCCGCTGTAAATATTTTTACATGTCTCCTGCTACACCTATGCAAGAGGTTTTACCTAAGGCAGGTGGTAGTCTTTGCATATGTTCACATTTACTAAGTAATATGAAAAGTTTTCCTAAGTGATTGTACTGATTTCTAATTTTACAGCGGTGGATGAAAGTTCCTTTTGTTTTACATTCTAAACATACATACATAGTTGGAATTGACATACATTCAAATTTGTACCATCTGGTGGATATAATAGCTGCTAGATCTATCAAATAGTAAAAAATGGCATTATCCTGGGATTTTAGTAGCAGTGTTAACATGAATATTTTAATTTGCATTTCCCTTAGTTATCAATTAGATTGTTTTCTATGTGTTTTTGTTTCTGCTCCTGCGAAATTCAGCCTCCAACCTCTTTTTGCAGTTAGGTTGTCTTTTAAAAGTTGAATCGATATTCTTTGTGCATTATTGATATGAGTCTGCATTGGTTATATAGTTTGCTGTTATTTTTCACTTCTTATGAAGCCGTGGTAAACACAAATTCTTAATTTTAGCAGAGTTGTATTTACTAATCTGTTCCTTTGACTTGTACTTTGTGTGGTTTGTTAAAGAAATCCTTTTATACCTGAGGTGATAAACATAGTCTTCTACATTGTCTGCTACACGTTTTTTATCTCGCCTCTCCTATGTGAAAGGGATGTGTTTTTCTGTACAGTGTAAGGGGTGTGTGCTGCACACCGTCCTTTGCTGTCCTCTCTGTCATCTGGGGAATGACCGCAGAACCATGTTTGTTTCTCTTGTCATCCAGTACAGATTTCCGGCTTAATCACACTGCACTGGGAATAAGTTCTGGTAAGTTTGTGGTACTAAGGATGAAATTCAGAAATTCCGAGTTACATCCCTATGTCTTTTTATTTTATATCAAGACAAGGTCTTGCTAACTTGCCCAGACTAGCTTCAAATTTTTTTTTTTGTACTGGAGATCAAACTCGGGACCTTGAGCGAGGCAGATGGCAGAACCAGTGAGCAAAATATGCGGCCCAGCTTTGAATTTGACATCCTCCTGCCTCAGCCTCCTGAGTAGCTGGGATTGCAGGCATCTCCATCAGATCCAGCAATGTTTTTAGTTCTAGATGTAGATTTTTTTTTCTTAAGTTTATTCTGATGACTTTTGCCTTTTTTTTTAAATTAAATTCTTTTATTGGTACATTGTAGGTATACAACACAATTACATTTCTCATTGGGAATTGTACCTTTACATGATGCATCTTG
>NW_004624763.1:23200563-23230588 GCF_000247695.1 Heterocephalus glaber | reverse complement strand
CCCAAAAGCCCTTTCCTGTGGGCTGGGAGCAGCGGGAGGGATGGTGGCCGGGAAGCCCCTTCCTCTGGGCCAGGAGCAGTGGGACAGAAGGTGGCTCAAAAGCCCTTTCTTCTGGGCTGAGAGAAGCGGGACAGATGGTGACCGGGAACCCCCTTCCTCTGGACCAGGAACAGTGGGAAGGCGGCTCAGAAGCCCCTACCTCTGGGCCGGAACAGCGGGACTCAGTACCTTGGTCTGGTGGTCTGGTGTCCTCTGCGTCTTTGTAGTGTGGAACCAGGTGTCTGCCTGTTTGCAGCCGGGTGATTCGGTGTCTTCCGCGTGACTCAGGACCTCGGTAGGGCGGTAGGGCGTGCACAGACCTTCCTGTGTGCAGCGGGCTGATTCGGTGTATTCCGCGCTACTGGGGACCTCGGTAGGGCATGGGCAGACCTGCCTGTCTGCAGCTGCAGCGGGCTGATTCGGCATGTTCTGTGCAACTCAGGACCTCGGTAGGGCATGCATAGACCTTCCTGTGTGCAGCAGGCTGATTCCGACTTTTGCCTTTCAATAGGAAGATTTAATTCATTAAGATTTTACTTACTATATATAGATATAATTTCTATACATAAGTGTAAATATATACGATTATAAATATATGCCTTAAATATTGATGTCCGTATAAATCTTTCAATTACTATACACATATGTTTGGATATGTTTCTAACATTTATTTTGTGCATCCTTTTTGTTCCATGTTTTCTATTTCTTTTTGTCTCCTTTCTTGTCTTCTCCAAGTGATTATTTTTCTCTGTTATTTTGGATAAATCTTATTAGTAGCTACTAGAGCTATCAAATAATAAGAAGGGATTACTCTAGGGATTTTAGTAGAAATTTTGTGTATTAAATAATCAAGATCTAGGTTTAATTAAAATCTTTTTTCTTCTGAACAACACAAGAACCTTAGCATGGTTGACTCTAGCTGATAAGTTACCATTTATATGCTATAAGTGTGTTTTAATTCTGACTTCTTGTTGTTATTTGAACCCACAAGATACTTGTACATATTGTTGTTTTATACTATTGATGCTTGTTTGAATGTATCCATATAGCCATTTTCTTCTTGTACTTCAAACTTTCCACTAGAGATCACATTCCATGTGCTTCAAACACATATTTTGAAATTCCTTTTGTTGGGTATTTTGTGGTGGAAAATCCAATGTTTTTGCCTCTCTGAAGACATTTTTATTTCACCCTCATTTTAATAACTTTTTGGTTATAGGTTTTCTGGGTATAGAATTCTGGCCAACAGTTCTTTCCTCTTACCAAAATTAAACACATTCCATAGATTTCTGGGTTCCATTGTTGCTGTGAAAAATTCTGCTGTCAGTCTGAATTTTCATTCTCTGAAAATTATTTATATTTTTCTCTTGAGCTTCCCTGAAGATCTTCTCTTTGTCTTTGATATTCTGCAGATTCATTATGATATCCAGGTATGATTTTTATTTTCTTTTCACTGTACTTAGGATTCATTGAGCAATTTGAATTAGTAGAAAATGACTTTCATCAATTTTGGAAAAATTCTATCTTTTTCTAGTCCTAATATGATTTTTTTCCTAAGTGTTCCTCTGTCTGCCACATTCCTGTCAAAAGTGCGTTAGTAACTAATGCTGCATAATAAATCAGCATCAACCTTTACTGTAGCTTAAAACAACAGCGATCATGTAGTCTCTCTCATTGTGTTTGCGGGTCACATTCAGGATGAGCTCTGCTGGTTAGATCTTCTCTGAGGTTATTCATGAGATTACATTCCTGTGTTCGCTGAGGCTGCAGTGACCTAAAGGGCTGAGAAGTCCTGGGAGATCCATGTCCAAGGTAGCTGTAGTGGTGTGTGTGTGTGGTTTTCTGTATATTATGAGCTCTTGACACACTACAACTTTCTGGCTGGGGAGATCGACCCTCCTAGGGTAGCTGGCTCTTGGCTGGAGAGGCCTCATGCAGATTTGGGCCACTGACCTCCAAACCTAGGGATCCAGAGCCTCGTGCGGTCAACTTGGTTCTTCCTCCAGAAGCGGAACTCCTCAGCTTCATGGTCCAGCACCCAGGGACCACCTTCTGAGCTTAGCTGGCTGGGATCATTTCACTGACTGACCCTCAACTCCGTTCCCTGCCCTGGCCTCTGCCCTGACTCTAGTATCTCTCTCAGGGTGCCAGCCTTCATCTGCTGGACTGTGAGGGGATGAACTCTCCTTCCCCGAGTCTCTTGTCAGCCTCCTCTGGAAGCCTTTGCTTGTAAGAGAACAGAAAATCACAGCCACAGATGCTGGCTGTCGGCTAGGGGCCTCAGTTCTTCTGGTGAGAGGCCCTCCAGCAGGTCCGTAGAACAAACTGATCTTCTTCTTTATGTTCACTCTTCAGTGGAAACCTTTTCTGTTATTAGCTGCTTTCTTATGCATTGGTGAACTCCTAAAGTTAGACCGAAATAATTCACCCACAGTTTTTCTCCAACCTCATTATCTTTGCCTTTCTGGGATATGTTTTATGTTTCCCAGAAAGAGAGATCCAGAGGACCAAGGCAAAGGCTGCAGTGTCTCCTACGACCTGGTTTCTAGGCACAAACTATCATTTCTTCTGTGAGCCTTTGAGCACAAGCCCAACCTCTTAGCGGAGGAAAGTCGTTCTCTCATTGCTGGCAGGGGCATATTTTGATGTAGCCATCTTTGGGAAATGCCGTCTTTCACAGATAGCTCCCTTTTCCCCTGGAGAGCCCCTCCATGGGACCCCGCCCATTCCTATCTACAGCCCTTGCTCTACAGCTCGCTGTTCTTGCCTTGACCTTCCCTTCACTATTATTCTGGGTTGGGCCTCTAGTTTCCTCCTCCGTATAGTATCTTTTCCTCTAGATCAATCGCTAATTTTCTTAGGACATGTCCTTTAGTGTTATCCACAGGAAGTTTGCATAAGGTAAAATATTTGGTCCCCATATGTCTAAAATTATCTTCATTTTATTCCTTTGAACATGACCTGGTGTTTCTCCTTGAATGACTTCTTTGATGATATCCTTTCCCACGTCGTACAGCCCTTTCTGCTGTGGAGAATGCTCTGGGGATATTCCAGAGGTTGCTTTCTCCCTCCACCCAACTGAGGACAAACAGATTTCTCCCCAGTCTTCCTCACTAGAACCTGAGGGGACTTTTTTTTTGGTATCAGGGATCCAACTTGGGACCTTGCACTTGCAAAGTAGGTGGCGGAACCACTGAGCTAAATTCCCAGCCCCAACCTGAGGGGACTTTTGAAGTCAAACCTGCAAATGTTGAGGATCCTGAGGACTAGAGCCCAGACGTTTTAACCCCTGAGCTGGTCCACACTCAGGAAACTGCCCAAATTTCCATCCAAGCCTTCCTGCCATTCCTGCTGCTAGTGCCGTTGGCTTTGGTGTCAATCATTTATTCTTTGACTAGATTTCACAAACTTTCAATCAATAGAAATACTTTAATTCTTCAATTGGAGTTGAATTTCTCTTATTAATTTATAAATTTATTGCTTTGTAATTTAGAAATTACTGTGAAATAACTTATTTTTACAGAATATATTTATGTTTTCTTTTGGTCTTATGTAGGCCAGAACATTAATTTTACTTGGATACTTTAAAAAAATAGTGTATAGTGTTTGCAGAGTGCCTAGATAACTTAATTTTTCTTGCTCTTTTTCCTTAATAGGCATAACTGACAAATATTGAGTATATTTACATTATACAACATGTATACATTGTGAAATATTTATCACAATCAAACTAATTAATATATACATTCCCTTATGTAGTGTGTGTGCATGTGTGTGTTGAGAATATTTCAGATCTACTTTTTAATCAGTTTTCAAGTGCATATCTGATATACTAATTAACTGTCCTCACCATGCTGTCCTATAGATCTCCAAAAGTTATTCATCCTGTCTCGCTAAAACTCTGTGCACTGTGACAAACATCACCACCGCCATCCCTCAGTCCCTAACAGCCACCATCTTTTTCTGTGCTTCCATGAATTCAACCGTTTTAGATTACACATTTAAGTGAGATCGAACAGGTAATTTATTATTAATTATTCAGATTACCTTGTTCTTTTATATAGTGGCATGTAATGTTTTCTATCTAAATCTTATTTCTGTATATTTCTCATATATTTTAATAGTTTTTGCTTTTTACCTTTTGATGCTGTGTAATTTGATATATAGACTTTTATAGATGTTATTGGTTTTTATAACACATTATGCTCTGCCCAATACCTTTCTTCTATTTATTAAATTAATCAATTTTTAAATTAATGTCTTGATTTTTGCTTTTTGTTTGCCTAGTACATTTCAAACCATTTGTTGATTTTAAATTACTCTATTATTTAGCTCTTCTTTTTGTCTGAAGAATTTGTCTTTTTTCACCTAATTTAAGAGTCTGTTCATTTATTTATTTATGTATTTTGTGCTGGGGATTGAACTCAGGACCTTGCACTTGCAAGGCAGGTGCAGTGCCACTGAGCTAAATCCCCAGCCAAGAGTCTTTATTTTTAAATTGAGTAGTTTCTGTGCTATTTGTATATGTATTGTTATACAGTTGAGTGACTACTGCATACATAATTTTATTAGATGCTTTTGACTTTTAATGGTTTTCTTTATCAAAACTCTTCTCATGATTATAGCAAATGATGTTAGTATCACTGTAATTTTACTATAAACTTTCTGTTATTGGGCATTGCATTGCCCTTTTGTTATATTTGTTTCAAGAAATTCAATGAATTTTTTTAGATTTTGATTTAGGATATATTCCAAGATGTGGAACTCATCGGTAGAAGTGTACCAAGATTTATAATAAGTCTTTTGATGTATCATTCCACTGTTTGTTAAATTTAGTCTTCTGTCAGTGAAGGGGCTAAAAGTAAAGAAAAATATTAGAGTTTATGCATCCCAAGCACCATCCTCCGTAGTGTGTGCACTCTGCATAGATTAGTGTATGTGGACTGTGCTCCTGTCTTGATGAGTTGCTATCAAAGCCTATTGTACAGGCTTCTTGCTGTTTTCACTGGTGAGAACCCTAATTTTTGTAATTATGTCTTATGGCCTAGATGGTAGGATAAAGTGGATTATATTGTCCTTAAGTCTTGGAATGTATATCTCCACAGTGAGGCAGGGTACTGACCCAGTCCTTAGCCACTTAACTTACAGTCAGCAGGTAAACATTACTGAGGACTCATTGGCTCTGTGCTGGGTGCTGGATGCCAAGGAAAGAGCACGGGCCAAAACAGACACGCTTCTGGGTTTTCTACTGAGAAAAGTCTGGCGTATAAGGAACTTTCTTCTTTCTGTTATATTTTTTAACAATCCACTTTATTAACTTGATGGAGCATATAGATACAACCTTTTGATAATTTAGTGTCCTTAAAATAGAAAGCATTTTATCTCTCCATTGCTGTCTATTTAGTGTGGCTCACTAGTGTCTGCTCTGACGAATGTTTGCTTTTATATTAACTGTCTTAGTGTGAGCTTCTGGCTTTTGTGGTTGCCCTAACTTTAGATGGCATTTTTACTGGGCAGTGCACAGATACTCTGAGGCTATTTAAAAGGCAGTCAGAGGGTAAAAAAATTAATTTCAGAAGAGTTCAAAC
Source organism: Heterocephalus glaber (assembly GCF_000247695.1). The sequence continues at coordinate 23,224,961 of NW_004624763.1, read as the reverse complement.
TAAATTTGTGAAAAATTTCATGAAGAAGTTTCATAAATATTTCTTAGACCCTCTTGTAGCCCTCCATATTTATTTTATTAAGTCAGATTTGGATAATTACAGGCATAGTTTAAAACATAAATCAATCTTTTGGAACCCAGTATAATGATAGCATTGCTTTAAACATTATGGAAACAGCAGACATTGGCCCTAGACTTACAGAATAATGTAGTCATAAATTTTGGAACCTTCAGAAAAAAGAATAGGCACTGGGTATTTTCCAACTTATTTTTCTTGGCATTTAGTATACTGAGGTCAATTGGCAACTGAATTTTAATAGCTTAGATGTTTTAATCATTTCTTGATCCCTATTTTGTTTTTCCTGAGTCAGCATGAGTATGTGACTCCGTCATCAGTATTAAAGGAGAGCCTGAAAATATTTGATAGCTTCTCCTGAAATTTCTGTTATTTTTAGGAACCATAGTAACTTCATTTGATTAAGAAATAAAAAACTAAGATATTCAGTATGTTACTCTGAGAAATGTCTGTAACTATTTAAAATGTAATCAGCAATTTATAAAGGTGTGTTGGGAAAGACGAAAACCCACCATTTACTCATTTGAAGTAGCTTTAAGTTTCTCAAATGACCAAAGTTTGTTTGAATAATTATAATTTTAAATCAGCAGAGTGAAATGATATGTTGATTACTAGATCTGTGTAGTAGTGTTTCAGGTAATGGAGAGTGTGACAGGTAGGCTTGATCATGCTGACGGGATTGGCTTGGGAGCCACCCAAGGGAACGGGTGGACACATGTCTGGGTGTGTCTGGGTGATTATGGAGGAGTGACCTTGGGTACTATATCTGGTCCCTGGCACCCTCCTCTGTGGCACAGCTCCCCTGCTCTGCTTCCCAGCTACATGAATAAGCAGAATTTGCTATACCACATCCTTCCACCATGAAGTTTCTGCCTTGGAGCCAATTGACCATGGACTGAATCCTCTTGAAACATGAGCCAAATTAAGCCTTTCCTTTAAGTTGTAGATGTTAGGAATTGTGTCCAGGACCAAGGAATCTGACTAATACAGAAGGGAATTGGTAGAGAAGTATCAAATAGAGCAATAGTCAATCTTTTGGGAGAACTGAATACAGGGGAAGAAAAAATGATAGCCTACTAGGCTAGGACAAAGTGGAGCAAAGTAGACACAGAGAAACGAGTCCACTAGCAGCAGAGAAGACACTAGAAATAGCAATGCAGTACAGGGTTACAGTAGTACAGGGTTACTGTACATCAGGAAAAATTAACTAACCTATACATCAATAGGAGTCAGTCTTACAGACCAAATGTGGCATGAAATAAGCAAACCACACAAGAAAGGCCCTTTATTACTCCATTTAGCTAAACCAAGTTACAGGCCAAACTCAGTTACATGATTAAAGGGTATGTACATTTTATGAATGCTAAAATTATTAATAATGAACTCCACAAAAGTTGGGTTAGGGTTACACCTGGGGAAGATAAGGATGAGGTAAAAATGAAGTCCTGAGATATTTACAATGCTCTATCGTAATTGTTGGGTGTGTACTTGTGAGTGTGTATGCGTGTGTGTGTGTATGAGAGAGAGAGAGAGAGGAACTCAGACTATTTTCAGTCCATTTTTTAAAAAGTAAAACCACTTAGAAATGTGCATGGGTTGTCCAGGAAGTCAGCAAGCCCAAGGTGGGCTGCAGTATGTTGTTGTGTAGCCGGATTTAAAGCAAATAAGTTGATACTCGATCGAACTGTTTGTGACTGACACTCACAATTGGGTGCTTCCCCCCACCTCCTGTAAGCTTAAAAATCTCACCTTCCTCCATATATAGAGATACATAATGGAAGTTACCAAGTACAGACAGAGGGTCAGCACAGAAGGTATTGAATCCTTCAGGAGGAATGTTACCTCTGACACCTAGCCAACCGGGCAGGGTATCAGGCGCAAGGCAAGAGGGAGGTGTTGATAGCCGGGCATTGTCTATCAATATTAAAGGCTTCCCTCTCACAATCGAAGCCCTTATTCCAGTTGACAAACGACACCCCAGCAAAAAGCATGATGGAATTCATTCCGCTCCCGAGGGTCTGCGGCAGGAGGGTCTGGTCAGTCTTCAGTGGGGAAATGGAAGAGATCGGGTGAGGATAAGCCCAAGGAATGTACTTGCATGGGGATCAGACAGGATAGAGGCCGATATCTGGGCAAGTTTAGACACACGCATTTATCTCCTGTGTCCAAAATCTGCCCCAGACATTCCTCTGCTCCTTGCTTTCTGTTTTAAGCCTGCTGCCAGGGAATTAAGATGCAAGCTGAGCAGGTGGGAACTAGAATAAGAAAGTTTAATATTCTGTTTGAATGCTTTCAGAGTTTATTGAGCAAAGGAAACCTTCTGAGCTTATCTTTTAATAGCCAACAGTTAGGAGCTGGATATTTGGAAATCTTTCTGCACTATTTGGGTTTGATCAAACCTCTCTCTCTCTGTCTCCTGCCACTCAGGAAACAAGGTAAATGTCCAAGTCAACGTGAGAAGAACACTACAACACCACAGCAGCTAAGCCTCACTTTGCTATAATACTCACTTTATTGTTGTTGTATGTAAAGTGTTAGCCATTTCCCATAACAGTATTACCCATTTCCCTATAGCAACCTTCTGAAAGTGGTATTTTTTTTTCAAAAAGAAAATTGAGGTTGTATGAGGTTAAATAACTTGACCAAAACTACATAGTGAAACTAGGATTCCAGCTCTGTTCTGTCTGAGCACAAAGCAAAGGCAATGGTAGATAACGGCTCCTTCTGAAGCAGCCCTGGTCAGAGAGGACTGGCATCGCTCGGGGAAGTCTGTAAACCAGTGAGACTGGGAGATGAGGCAGCTCACTAGGAAGAACCAGGTGGTGGCCCCTTCCTTCCTAAGGGAAGCCAGAGTCCTCGAAGCAGCTGGAAGAAAGACCTAGTGAGCTCCAACCAGGATGATGCAATGTAATTTACTTGGATTTACTTTTCTAAGAAATCAGCTGTAGTCCCATTTTTGTCTCTAAATTGTCACTGCACCATGGGAACTCACTTCAGCAATTGGACAGCTGTCAACCCCAGCAAGCCACGGGGCACAGGAGCTGGAGTCCCGGGTGAGGGTGCTTGGACTGGTAGCAGCTGGGCACCGGGAGGAGTGGAGACAGCATGGCAGCCTGCATGCTGCATGTGTACATCTTGACGTCTTCCTTTTTGCGAGACAGAACTACACAGGAGCGCTAGTGCTTTGCTCCTGCAGCTCGTTGGTTTGTCTGCCACCCCAAGGCGTTCATCCTCGCTGTCTGAGGCCCTTGGCCAAGTGACACTTCGTAGAATGGGCAGAGCAGTTCTGTGTGGTGTTCCAGGGAGCTGTGCTGAGTGGAGCCAGGAAGGGGCCAGGAGAGCAGCCACCCCAGCTGAGCCCTGGCCCTGCAGATGATCGGCTGGGTGAAGTGTGACAAGAAAGGAGAGTGGTTTGGAAATACTGCTGCGGGTGGTGCGGGGAGTCCTGATGTGCAGCTCTTCTGGGCTCAGGAGGGCAGGGGCTTTGTTTTCTCTGAGTGCCTAATGCCAGCATCACAACTCAGATAGCCTCGGTGAGCACGGTGCAGAGACTTGAGTGGACACTCAGGCCTTCCGTGCCCTCATTTCTGTGAGAAAAACTACTCAGAGTGACATTGTCTGCGTCAGATGATGTGCTGAGGCCGGGCTGCTACAAGAGGTGCAGGCCTGGGGTGCTGGATTGCAATGTGGGATTTAAGCCTCGTGTTGCTAAATGTCTCATTTTCCAGAAAAGGCTAGAAATCCAGCTTATCAGCAAACAGCTCCTGATTTGAAAAAAAAAGACCATTTCAGGCCTAAGTTCTTGTAAGACTGTAGATGGGCCAAATAAAGCATGCATGCAGGCCGCGTAGGCCCCATCGGCACTGTTGGCACCCTGGGGCTCACTCCTGCGAGGCTGGGCCCGCCTGTGCTCTGAGTGGCCCCGCACAGAGCTGGCCAGCCGCTCCGTGCACACTGGGGCCTCCTGGCCTTGCTCTCTCCACCCTCTGTGTGTCCCTGTGCTCGCACACGCTTGAGGCTTCCATTCCTGCTAGACTACAAGTCCATGTAGGGAGGGAGCTAGTTCTGTGTTGGTCACTGTCACCAGGGTCCCCGGGAGCAAAGCCCAGCGACTGGGGTCTGTGTGCAGGATGCTGCCCGTCAGAGGTCTGGAGACACTTGGTGGGTGACGGGGGAAAGTGGACACTCCCTAGACATTCAGCTGGGGACTCGGCATGTGTGATAGGCAATGAGTAACTTGAGCGTACTGTTACTTTAGCATAAAATATTAGAAATGGGTATATATTTGAAAGTCGATCAAATTCTATATTATTTACTTTCATGTAATATAAATGCTACTACTTAAACCCAATCAACAGAACTAGCTAATGGTGACAATAGTAACTAATAGCAGAACTAAACAAAGAGTATGTGTAAGATTTAAGAATATTTTGATAATTTTTCTTTAATATAGTACTTTAATGCTTATCTCTGCATTGGATATTAAACAATGTTAAGTTTTTAAATGTATTTTAAGGTCCAGACCTACCTCTAAGAAAAATAGTGAGCTGTTTCTTTCTGCTTCCTAATGCAGTGGGGTATCTTTGCTCTTGGGCTGTTTCCTTTTCTGGTGAGGCTTCTCTGGACTGCTTCCCCTCACATCAGGAACACGTATCCTCTGTGCAGTAGAAAAAGCGAATACAATGGAATGAAAAACCCACTTTGACTGGGAGTTCTGTTCTTATCAGGGCCCGCTGACACCAACCCGGCTTTCAAGCCAGTGTGGCACCGCAGACCCACCCAGAAATCTCGCAGAGGGATTTTAGCACTGGCATCTGGGGTTTTACTCATAGCTGCAGGTTTCGGACTTGTCGGAATTGGAGTCCACGTCTCCCCACTCTGGGACAGCCGCTGCTCCACACCCAGGCCCTCTGCGCGTGGTTGTTCCATGTGTCACTCGTGTCTGGAGTGTGCACCACTGTACACACTCTTAAGCACACGGATGCCATCGTAAGTTAAGTCTCTTTCTCATGGAAAATGACTTTAAAGCATACAGGTAATTTTAACTTGTAAAATAGAAGATGGATTCCAAATAAAGAAGTTTTAGGAGAGAAATGAGAAAATCTTGCTGAACTTGACGGCCCTTTTCTGAGCTCTAAAGGAGACTTCTTTCCCTCTCCAAAATGATTTTCATCTTTGCACGTGTGTAAGTCTTGTTGCATCCTACGTGTAATGTTGGACGCTCAGTGGGCGGCCAGGTCACCCTGATGTAAGCGTCAGAGATCTCTTCAAACGCCACCGGTTTTAGAGAAGCAACTTGTAGTCTTCTGCTTTACTCTCATCTTTTTCTCCATTCTTATCTTCAACACATTCCCAATTAGACAAGTACTTTTTTGTTGGACATTTTGAAAATACTATTTTGTGGCAGGTTAACAGTTTAACATCTCAGGTACCCATCTGAGGGCAGACTGTTTCCTTTCTGAAGTCAGAAATCTCAGAAGTGCTTCTGCATGCAGTGAGGAAACAGAAGAGCCATTCAGTTTTCTGTGAAAGCCTCAGGATTTTAGGTGAGCACATCACACACCTTGTTGGTTTTTAGCAATGCTGTGTAAGTGTGTAGGATATTTTACATGAAAGATCTTCCATTTTCTTTGATAATAAATTTATAGACTGAGTGGAATTTTTCAAAATTTTATATTTTCACAGTGCTGACTATGCAGACAGATGAGAAAATTCTGGTTTTATTTGAACAAGGTACCAACAAACTTTGGTATTTTCTGAAGTTTTGTTAAATCTTTATTTTTCAAACGAAATTCCCAAAAGCCATGGAGAGTGTTCTTTTGTGGCCGTGGTTTAATGGTCATCAGTAAGCTCTGATGGGATCAGTGTGGCTCAGGGACTGACACACCTGCTGTCACACACATGTGCCTACAGACACAGCAGTTGGAACTTCCGAAGCAGGACGTGCGCCTTGAACAATTGAGGGAACCACACGATGGCATGTGTGTGCGTCCAAACTAACTTAATGGCCACTACTTTCAGCTGAGAGCTCGTGTCTTTTCAGGCGAAGGAACAGTGCGATTGACTTAGAAGAACTTCCTTGAACTCCCTGGACTTGGGAGAAGCAATCTCCCTCTGTTCCTCCCTCCCCTATCAAGCTCAACCTCAATTCTTTTCTGCATATTTTATCAATATTATTTTATCACTTTCTTCTGCTTTTGTGATTGGTCTCCCCAAACCAATAGGATGTGTGCTTATGTATGTCCTTTAAATAACACAGCCACTTAGCCTGACTTTTTTGGTGATGTCTGGATTATGCTGGAAATGACATTGGAATTATTCTTACTTGCTTTATCTGAGCTCTTAGAAAATAATTACAGTATCCATGGTGTTAAAAATTTAGCTAGCATTATGTTGATGAGAAGCACTCTGGTTAATCCATAAAGTCTGAGCCGACTGTTAGCACTCATGCTTGTAGTTTACGTGTCACAGCACACCCTCACTGTGGGCAGAGCCGTAACTACACTTCCGCCTCAAGAGCCTTGAACCGCGGTAGGCAGTTCAGCGGTCAGGGCGAGGGCAGCCGTGCACCTGAGCAAGGCACCTGGTCTCACAGTGTCCACTGCACCCTGAAACAGATTGCTGCTCTCGGGCCTTGCTTTGGCCTGCTGTGGGAGTTTGTGGCCCGCACAGCCTTCAGGTCCCCGTCAGCTGTCCTCTCCCTTCGTGCTGGAGCCGTGACTCTGCTGTCCTCTGTGGGCTCTCTGCCGGGGGGACTCACTCAGAGCTGGCTGGCACTTCCCCTTGACCAGGTGCTGGGGTCGGGGTGTCTGTCCCTTCTCCCTCAGAAGCTCTGGTTCCTCCTGACTGCTGTCCTCTGGTTGGGAAGGAGCTCTCGACTCAGTGGGCCATGTCAGGGGTCCCCAATCTGCTCCTCACTTCAAGCCATCGTCTCTTCCTAAATCCCCATGTTCATGACCAAGCTGCAGGACAAATGCCTCTTTAGATATAAAAAGCCATCTGCCAGGAGGTTATCTACTTCCTGCCTTCATGGCTCTTCACCCAGTGGTTTCCTTCTCTAGAGCCAATTTAACTTCTGTCTCCTCTAGGACAGGACGGCATCCTCTGGTCTTTCCTATCCCCTGGAAGCATGATAGAAGCTAAGCAATATGTATTTGGTGAGTGGAAGTTGAGTGGTCTAACCATGCCTTCTTAGGGATGGTGAAATAATATCAAGGTATTTGAGGTGCTAGGATACGGGGAAGAAAACATTTTTAACACTTCACTTAACTGTAAACCTAAAATTCATTCTACCCTTTGTTCCTGAAGAACGGCCTGAATAAAAGAACTGTACTGATAAAATGATAAAGTAGGGTGGACAGCAGAAAGGTTGATCTCAGGGACACCAACACCCAGACTCTAACTCTAGGTGTCCTGAACGTGCCGAGGGAGTTGAGACAGTGTGCTACTCCAGGGAAAAAAACACATTACCCAGACAGCAGAATTCAGAGGAATTCTGGAGGAGCAAGGAAGGCCCTTGAAAGGTCAGGATGGACAGGCAAATCTGTGGGTTGGGAGAAGAAGGAAGGCATCAAGGCACCTGGGCATCTGGACAGTGAGCTACTTAGCAGGGGCAAGAGGAGTCAGCTGGGCAGGAGGAGGAAAGACCTCGGCCCCTCCCACATGTGCATCGAGTTTCCACCACAGAAGCCATGGTGGACGCTCTGGCATCGAGCCACCCATGGGCCTAAGCCAGCAAGGGCACAGGGAAGCATGCTGCGGTGGTCCTGGTGTCAGCATGGCACTGAGCTCTGTTTCCCAGTGAGGGAAAGGCCTGGTGCCCCAGCCAAGCAGGAAGCCTTTCCCAGAGCCCCTTCTGTGCCTGGCACCCCGGGACTGTCTGAGTGGCACCCGCTAGCACCCAGTGGCCTGGCACTGCATGAAGTGCTCCTAATGGTGTTGGAAACGGAGCCTGGAGCTGCAGCTCACGGTCATTCTGGCCCCAGACTTCCTCTCCAGCTGCTTCATGGAGTTGGCTGCACGTCTTAGGAAACTGATTTCCTCACACACTGCACGGTGACTGGGAAGCCAGGCTGCAAGGGAAGCCCTGATGGGAAATGCAGGGCCACTGGGGCGGCACAGTGAGATAAGAGCTGCCTCCTTCTGCCGCTCCAGTTCCCGTCGGCTGAGCACATGGGAATCATCTTCAGGGCTTTTTGCCCTCGCTGAGGGGCTGTGACCCTAACCCACAGAGCCCCATACAGTGCACGAGTTGGTTGCCTTAAAGCCCCTCGATACCCAGACCACCCAGATCACCCCCTGGTGTGCTGCTCGCTGTCCACAAGCCCTGTGCCCATGCCCGAGCCATCTGGTACACAGGGGTGGGCACAGGGACGCCTGTAAGGCCCCCTGGCCCCACCGTGCCTGGGCCTGCGTTCTCCTCCCTACACTGCCGGCCCAGTCTGGGAGCTCTCCTGGCATTCTTGGAGAACACAGTAATTGACCAAAATAAACCAGAATTTTGAGCCGCTGACAGCCTCTCCGGAGCAGCTCCACGTGGTGCAGTGGAGGAGTTTCTTCTCATCTGAAACGGGTAAAGAAAGTTTCCGTTGCCTGGGGGTGCAGGGGAGGGGACAGCATTTCTAGGGGCCTGGCTGGATGTCAGGGGTGGGGTCTCCTCGTGGGCCCCCAACCTCGTGATGTGGGTGTGTGTCGTCATTCTCGTGTGTGAAGGGAAGCTGGTGGACAGGCGAAATCCACGTCTGGAGCCAGTGGGCGCAGAGTAGAGGGGAGACCTGAAGCCCAGGTGCAGGCCCAGGCCCACGCTGTGACCTGCTATCCGGACGCCCTCTGCCGAAGCTCCTGGACCCGGGCAGCCCTACTTGATTCCTTTCTAACCTCCTTGCTTTGCCGTCCTGCACCACCTGCGACCGCACCTTTCTGCATCAGCTCTCCTTTGGAGAATCTCTTCCATTTCTCCTTTTAGGGACGGTATTTCCAGTGTCCTCTCTGTGGCCCAACAGCAGCAGCATTGCCATCTTCCTTGGGCACACGATAGGCTCACAGTCCCCTTCACCTCAGACTCCATCCTCCACACTGGCCCCACCAACGGGCTTACACTAGGCCGCTGTCCTGCCCAGAGCCTGCGTGAGTCCCGGTCATGACTCAGAGGAAAATGCTCTGCTCACCAGGAGGTGGGGAGCGGCCTCCACCTGCCTGTCCTGTCTCCTCCCGCCACATGGCTGGTGGATCCAGAGACACAGCACAAGACCACCCAGGTTTCCCTGCATGGCTCTCCCTTGCATGAGCAGCATCTCCCTTCTGCAGACTTTGGGAGCACTGGGCAGATCTTGCTTCGAATCTGGTCAGATCTCTCCTCCTTTCCAAAGCTCTGTGTTTTCCAACTGTGTGGTTGACCCATGGCTTATTTAACCAGTCCACTAATGACAGAGGTTCCGGTGCTGCCTCTCTGCACGCCGTGCTGGTGTGGCTGTTCTCACCCTGGAGAACGTGTGCAGGTTGCTCACAGGAGGCCTCTCGGGAGGAAGCTGAGCCCGAGCCCTGGCCTTGTGAGCTTGGGAAGCCCCAAGAAGGGCAGAGTGGGCCAGGCAGGATGGCAAGAGCAATGCTGAGCTGTGGAGGAGCCCGTGTGGGTGCAGGGGAGGATGGATGGGAGGACACACGGGCTGTGGGCTCTGCCTCTCTCCCCGGCCACCACTGTTTCTTTCTTTTCTCTGTACACTAAAAACAAAGTTGTTATCCTTTTCATTTGAGGGTAACCACTGAAGCCTCATTAAGCCCGTGACTTCCTTCATTCATTGTGCACTCATAATCTTAATTACTCCTGTTTAAAAAGCTTCACCTACTTGAAGGAGAAATAGCAGATTAACCCTAGTTTGACAACATGCGTGTATTGTGTCTGGCCTTGCAGCAGGGTCTGCGGAGAATCTATCTCAGCTGGGTCCATCCGAAGGGGGCTGCCTGGTGCCCAGGGTGCCCACTTCCCCCAGGCCTGGGCCTTTAGCCTGATGCAAGACAGGAGTGCAGCAGAGCTCCTCTGCGTCTTCCTTCAGAACTTGAGAAACATAAAGATGAGAGCCAGGGACCTAAAGCTAGCTGCCAGTCACATGGCGCGGCCTCTGCCAGGGCTCACCTGCTCCTGGCAAATGTGCCCGTGTTTATCCCGTCCTGGACGAACAGAGGAGAAGCCCGGGTGCTGCAGCTGCTGCCCGGCTCAGAGGGGACTTGTGTGGCAGTTCCCCAGGGACAGGCGTCCCACAGTGTGCAGTCCCCCGGGCATTGCTGCCCCCTCGCCCCAGTTCCCCCAGATCCATGGGTGACTGTTGTGCTGTTATCTGGGGAAGAAAGAGGGCAGAGTTGACACTGACTATTTCGGATGGCAGCTGTGTTTGTCTGTAGTGGCAAATCTGATTTGCCCAGAACATTCCTGCTCTGGGGACAGTGACATTCACAGTCAGTGAAGAGGCAGAGAGGCTCGGCAGGCGAGGAGGAAGGCAGGTTCTAATTCTTCCCCTTAGCGAAGGGCACCTACCCTGGTGTGCAGAATGTGCAGAATGTCCACCCTTCCCGCTCCCAGGCTGTGGGAGGGCCAGACACGAAGGGGTGTTTGCTGGGGGACCCAGGACCCTTCAGGGGCCACGACCGTCTGCACACCTCGACAGGGTGCCCTGGAGGCACCAGGAGACGCTGCTTAGACTCTGACTCCTCCCTTCTCAAACAGACGCTTCTAGCTCCTAGGATGCATGTGTGTGGGGAGAGTTAATCCAGCCCAGGCACCCACAGTCTGTGCTGCAAGTCTCATGGGGTGCTTGAAACTCGACTCACTTTCTTGCTGTGTAGCCTTGCGTGGGTTCCTCAGCCCCTCTGAACCTCAGATTCCCGGGGAATAATCACCCATCCCAGCGTCTCGACCTTGAGCAGGTCACTTACACCTGGATCTTCGGGTTCCTTGTCCATGTGGTGAGGAACGGCAGTGCCTGTCTGGACCTGTCCAGCCTGGGGACATGTCCCAGAGCTGTCACTGGCCACACAGTCCTGTGACATAGTGACTGTGGACTCACCGTGCTTCCCCACGGCTCTGAGCCAGGCACACAACAGACCAGATGTGTGAGCTGTCCTCAGTTGTGTCTCCTCAGTGTGCAGCGCAGCGCCTCATACCATGACAGCCGCTGCTGTCATCATCTTTCTGTCTGACTTTGGGGACCGGAAGTGCTCTTTCCTTCCCCCTAGAAAGCCAGAGTGGAGCTCTGACAACTAGGAAGCAGATGCTGCAGGCGGAGGCAACTTCTGTGTAGGTGAGTGGAGAAGGCCAGGAGCCCTGTGGGACAGGATGCACTCACCCCTGTGGCTTCAGCCTTCCCTCGCTGCCTCTGTTTGCCATCCTGCTGTTCTTTAAACCATGCATCCATCCATTCTGCCAAAAAATAGAACAGTGGCAATGTGTGTGTTTTGGAGCCTTGGTGCACCATCCCCAGAAGAAAGCCGCTGTGAGGATTCGGCCAGTACTTGCTGGGTCTGCCCCTGGGCCCCGGTGCCCTGGCAGCTGGATGCAGCAGGCACAAGGGACAGTGTGTGAGGGCTGAGCAGCACTCAGCAAGTGGGTCAAAGTTACTAGGGACGGAAGAAGCCTGCTGTGGCAGTGCATGCCTCTAACCAGCACCCTGGAGGCTGAGCCAGGATGACCACAAGTTCAGCTCAGCCTGAGTGACTGAGTGACTCAGCGAGACCCTATCTCAAAATGAAAAATAGAAAGGGCTGGGGGTGCAGCTCAGTGTGTAGGCCCTGAGTGCAGCCCCCAGTACATTAAAAAAAAAGAAGTAAAGAGGAAGCAATAGAGGGATTCCTGACAGTGGAGCCTTCAGACAGGCCGTGGAGCCCTCAAGTCCGAGTCCATCTGGCCTGCAGGCCCACGAGCCTGGCAGCAGAGACCCGGAGCCACAGCCATGGCTGTGACCCCTCAGACTGCTCTCTGCCCCCTGTCCTTCTGTGGTGGGGTCAGGAGAACCCCAGATGGTGCCTGGGAGATCAGAGTGGGGAGCGGCTTCCTCAGTCAGCCCCCTTCCTGCTCTGCGTCAACTGACAGGCAGGTGGCTGGCGGGAAGAGTAGGAGCTGAAACTTGAAAACCACGCTGAGGCCTTCGCCCAGCTATCAGCTGGACCATGCACAGGGCATGAGCCAGAGCAGACGGGAGGGATCCTGCTTTTCCTTCCTTCCGGCGGACGACAGCTGTGCTCACCCGCATTTGATGGAGGGAGGTGAGATGCATGCTGCCTCCAAGAGGCGGACGAGCTCAGTGGACAGCGAGTCTTGTCTTTCTGCCTCATTGTGCACTTCCACAGTCCCGTGGAGCTGCTCATGGAGACTGTGGCCAGATCCTGTCCATTTCCATCTGCTGGTGGCACTGTGCTGGCCTCCCCTGCCTCCATGACCCTGGATGCTGCTGGTGCTCTTGCTGCTCCCTGCATTTTCCTGGCCCGCCATGTGGGCTCCGTGATGTCCCTTGGACCTGTCAGGAGCGGGTGAGGTGAGAACTCCAAGCCCCACCATGTTCCGCTCTGGCTCCTCCATGGTTTACCGGCCACCTCCGATCCGACCCAACTGAGGAGTCTTCTGAACTGCAGATGCCTCATGGGCATTGCTGGATCAGGGCAGGAAGGTGCCCCTCCCCATGGAGCAGCCCCCAGCAGGGAGGAGGAGGCTGGCTGGTTACACAGCCGGGATGCAGGGAGATCTGCTGCCAGCGGGTTCTGAGGGCAGTTTGTTTTGGTTTCTGGTTTGGAAACTGTAGTGCAAAGTCAGCTTCGGACAGTCTAGGTTGCTGTTTGTTGATGTAAGAAGATCATAAACCCAACTGTTTTGTCCAAACCTCATCCAGGGATTGCTTCAGAAAAAAAATGCAGAGAAAAAAATTCCCCTGGTGTCCTTGTGATGGCTTTCCCAGGTGTCATTTGGAAAGAGCTCTGACCTCCGTATCCATGAGGAAACACAAGCAAAGCACAGAAATGATCCTCGCTCAGCGGACACGGCGCTGCCCACAGAAACAGGGCTCAGAGCATGCAGCCTTTGTGTGAACACACCTTCCTTGTGGCTGTGGAGGAGACTCTTTATCGCCTTGTACACATGTCAAGAAACCGTCATGACACGTGACTCTGCCATTGCGGGCCTTACACAGACAACGATATCCGGGAGAAGAAACCGAGAGCTCCAGTTTATGGTCAGTGTTCATTCTTCAGGGGCTGATGAAATGGTTGCCTGAGTAGCACTCTAAGCTCTTGTGTTCCAGACACCTGTTCTTCTTCGTTCTGAATGGTTTTGAGAAATGTTACCTGATAGTATATGAAAGTGGCCCGGATATGATTACATGCATCATTTTGCCCCTGCCTGAATGTTTGGCATGTCTCTGATCTCTCTCTGTCTCTCTCTGTCTCTCTCTGTCTCTCTCTGCCTCTCTCTCTCTCTCTAATGAACTCTTGTCACTAAATTCAATCCCTAGAATCATCTGATTGTTAAAAAGTCTATAAAATTCAGTTACTCTGGATATATCTAATCGAACAACAATAATGAAATTCGTATTTGCTGTGCTACAGAGTGCGACTAAGGTATGAAATAATGCAATACAAAGAGATAAAATTCTGTTCTTTCAGAGATGATTCCTATTCAATTTAATAATCTTTATTTACCTTGATAGTTGAGCTAAGGAAAATCTGTCTTTCTGTCCCTTCCCTAACGGGAGATTTATTTATTCATTCGGCAAATGTCTGTTGAGAATCCACTCTGTGCTAGGCGCCAGGAACATGGGAGTGAACAAAATGGTTTCTGTGTTCCCACAGAATCACACCCCAGTTGAAGGCAGTGGACCAGGGACCCAGTGAACACGCTGTGCGAGCCAGTGGAGACGGATACCGTGAGGGAAGCTGAGCAGGTTGTCAGCTCCTGCCCTAGGCTTGCCGACAGCGGACTCCTTGGGCAGGGAGGAGGTGCCTGGTGGAGCTCTCAGGCTTCCGCTCATATTCAAGAGCAGTTTTCCCCAGTCCAAGTCTCAGAACTCGCCACACATCGTGGTGCTCAGCAAACATAGACATGGCAGTGTGCACCTGGAGACGTGGGGACCTTCTTCAGAGCGGGGCGCGGCTCCGCCGCTTTGGTTGAGAACTGACAGAAGAGGGCATGGACACAGCTGGGCACCCTGACTCGGCTATCATTCTGGGCGGTAAGTCTGCACTATTAAAGACATGTGGCCCTGTTTGTCCTCCGCCAGGCTTGAGTATCTGCCCCTGTCGGCCACAGTCTCCGGAGCGTTTCCAGCTGCGGCCGGGCCTCCAGCCCACGGAAGATACCCTGTCCCCAGCCCCGGCCGCGTTGCTGCGCTCTCTGTTCTTGGGGTTTGATGGCCTCAGGTTTTCACAGGAGTGGATTGCAGCGAGACTCGCTTGTCCTTCTGGGATTAGCTTGTTCCACTTGGCATGACAGCCTCAAGCTGGTCAGGCTGCAGCACATGATGTGATTTCCTTTTTTTCGAAGTTCATGGATTTGTTGTGTTTTGCTCATTGTCTCATCTGCAGATGGACTTTGGGGTTGCTTGCTCCTTGGGGATGTTTTGAATGAAGTTGCAATTAGCGTGGGCATGCAGGTGTCGCTTCCGGATCCTGTGTTCAGTTTCTGGATGCCCTCGAGCTGTTCTGGAGTTGTTAACGACACACTGCCCTCAGTGACTGCTTGTCTCCCACCGTGTGGCCTGCAGTGCTTTTCTGTCCCCCAAACCCAGCTCTCATTGTAAACTGGCCACCTGCTGGGCTCTGGGGGTGCTGAGGAGGCGAACGAGGGCAGCCTCTCCCGGTGCCCTTCATGCTCACCTTGGGGGCCTCTCGTTGCTCCTGGCTTCAGGGCCGGTGCTGAGACTCACAGTGAGCCAGAAGCCCAGTGCTGGCCTGGCTTTTCAGCTGGTGGCTGTGACTGTGACCGTCACACCTGGCATCTCTCTTTGGCCTCCGTGTGTTCAAGTGCAGCAGAAAACGACGGCCCACAACAGGTGGAGCTCTTGAGGCACGGACCCTCGCGTGGGCAGTGGTGCAGTGTGGCCCCCAGCCCGGAATCCTGGGACATGGGGCAGGACCTGCCCTCGAAGGCATGGTGGGGCCCTGGCCCTTTCTTCTCTTGCTTGTGGTGGGGGCTTCTTCTGCCTCACCACAGACCCCAGAGCAACAGATGCAGCCGAGCGAGGCCTGGAACCTCTAAAATCATAAGCCAAAATCAACACTTTCTCCTTTGCAGTTGATTCTCTCAGGTGTTTTGTCACAGTGACGGAGAGCCGATGCCCGCAGCACTCAGAGCTTGCTCTGGGAATGTGGACCCAGGAGCACTGGGCTCTGGGATGCTGGACAAAGGCTCACTAGAGGCAGAGGGGTTTTGGCTGGATCCAGAGGGTCAGCACGAGCACCAAACAGACGACGGAGCATCAGTGGAGGAGAGAAGTGGCAGGGAGATGAAGTGCCGCTTGCACACCTGCTCTGCACACCGCTGCCTGCTGCGAGGGCTTGTGTGTGCCAGATCTGACTGCTTCCCACATGGTCTGAGGCGTCTCCACTGGGCAGGGCAGGAGGTGTCCAGTCCTACAGCTTACGGGTGAGGGTCAGAGTCTCAGCCAGGGTCTGTCTTTTCCCAAGAGTGCAGGGCAGCATCCAGCCTGCACCAGCGTGGACTCCAATCCATGCCCCAGTGGCCGAGCCAAGGGGAGCTGGCTGATGGGGAAGTCAGGGACTGCTCAGGAAGCTTGAGGGCACAGCTGCCAGGTTAATCTGTCCTCTTGGGCCCCCGACTGGTCATAGGGCAGAGATTGGGAAGGGGGAAGCAGGCCCCAGGCCAGGCAGCTGCTCGGTGTTGGGCTGCTGTGGGCACTGTCCTCCCGGAGCTAAGGTTGCAGTGCACGGCCCTGTTCGCCTGACAGTGGTGCACAGTGCGGGACCAGGCCTTATAGCAGGCACCGGGGCTGGGCTCTGGGTGGACTTGGCATCCAGAAACTGCCTGCAGATGGACTGCCAGAACTCCAGCTAGAAGCAACCTCACAGGGTCAGATTTTCTCCTGTCCTCCTCCTTCCCCTCCCCCAGGGTGGTAATCGCATTGCAGGAAACCTGAGTGCCTGCTGCTATTTGCCTGGAGAAGCTGACATTTATTGGAGGGGACTGGGGGCATGGCTGCGGCTCATGCTTGGTGCCTGAGAAGGCTCTGCTTCTGAGGGTCCTATTGTGTGGGGCTGGGCTGGTTTGGTCTTCCTCCAGGGACTGGGACTTGGTAGGGAGGTTAATAAAAGACTTGCTCTGGCCCCTCCCAGTGCTGTGCTGCACTAGTTTGTGGGCCTGGGAGAGAGGGTTTGCTAAACAGGGCTGTCCTGGTGCACAGGGTGGGTGAGCTCAGGTCCCAGGCTGTCCTGTGCACCCCTAGAGCTCTGCGCGTCACCCCCTGCCCCAGGCCCAAATGATATGGACAGGGAAGCAAGAGGAAAAACCCATGTCTTCCCTCAGGGACAGACGGTCTCAGGATGCTGTGGCCCCAGAGCACGCATCCTGTGGATGAGCTTTGTGTGGAGGGACAGAGAGGTGGGACTGCAGCCCGGCTGGAGCAGGTCAGGCCTGAGCCACTCGGCCCTCCACATCCAGAGTCCTTGCTGTCCTGGCTGAGAAGCGCAAGGCGGCTGAGTGCCAGGGCCAGGCGTTGGTGGGGCGGGTTTAGTGGGGTCCAGGTCTGCTTCTGCCCTGGGGTCCCACAGCAACCTTGCCCAGGGACATTGGCTTTTCTGTGACAGTGTTGCTCAGAAACTGCATGGCAGCAGACAAGGGAGAAGGAGCCGTTTGATAACTGTGAGGGAGAAACAAGATTACCTGGGTTTTAACCAGGAGAGCAGTAAGATTGCTCTTACACAGGGGGCCAGGCCACCCGCCGGCAGCTGCTGATTCCTGCACGTGGGGCTTGTGCAAAGCCGGGCTGGGCTGAGCTGCCAGCAACTGTGAGTTCAGACCTCTTACAGGGATCACCAGAGTGGGCGGGGCTGTCCCTAGCCGTGGCCCACAGCCCACCAATTGGACTTCCTGGCCGGCACGCTCACAGAGCTTTGCTGTTGCCCTGCCTGCCTGGAGTTTTCACGTCTTCTTAGTTCTCTGAAAATGGCACTGACCCTTCCAGTAACAGTAACTGTTCTAGGCTCTCCAAGGCACAGGTACGATGGCAGGGGGTGCCCCAGTGTGTATGGTGGACCTTAGATTACTGGATGTTTCTTTTTTACATTGTGACTTTGTCTCGTTCTCCATCTTTGACTTAGAGTTCCTTGGAAATCGAGCTCCTGTTTATTGAGTTCTGTTCTCTAGAATTACTTCAATTTAAGTTACTTTAATAAGGCAGGCCCTCTTGGAGCCCCTGTTGCGGTGGGCTGGAGGAATGATTCGGGTAACCCTGTCACCTCTGACCTCTCACGGTGGGGACCCTGTGTCCCTTGGCATCCTGGGGCATATTTTAAAGTTTCCAAACCAATGGGCTTCTTTTTTGTCTGTTATTCATTTAGAATTTTATTCCATTTTGGCTCTATTACCATCATCTTTTAAATTCTTCTTTGAGAACCTATTGGGAGTTTTTCTGTGTCCACTGTATAGTGAGTTTTAGTCAGTGTTCCATCACTTGAAATGAGTGTACAAGGCCAGTGTTGGGGGTCTGGTATTTGATGAATGCAGGGGGTGTTCAAAATATATAGTGAATGCTTAAATTTAAAAAATTACAGTGAGAGACACTTTGCCCTTAATGCCCCTAAAAATGCAGCCTCTTGCTTTGAACACACTGGTCCCATCATTGTTGGCACCTTCCGAGGTCCTCTTTTGGAAGCCTTTATGAAGTGTGATCACACATACAGTGAATGCTGCTGCCCAGCGCCATCCCATGGAAAGGTCAGCTCGCAAAAACATGACGCTGTGTCCTCATCCACCTTTTGGACCGGATTTGGCACTGTGTGATGATTCCTGGTTCTTCACCAAAGTCAAAATGACCATGAAAGGTCAATGTTTTGAATCGATTCAGGACACGGAGGCAGCCCCAGCATAGTTAAAGACCCTCAGGGAAGAGCACTCTAGAGCTGCTGCAGAAATTAGCAAGGACAACGGGATTAGTGTGTTCAAAGCAAGGGGGTGGATTAGAGGGCATTCACGACAGTGTGACTTTTATGTTAATACATTAAAAATTAAGCATTCACTGTATTTTTCAGTCATACCTTGTAGCTCTTGATTCACTTTATTAATTATATTATTCAGATCATGAGGTAATCAAGCCTATATTTTAAATCATTCTGTGCTGAACCAAAAATAATCTGTGTATCTGCTATGTAGTTTCTAATGTTGAAGTTTTAGAGAATTTATAATCCTGTCATTAACTCTGTGATTCCAACTTTAAAAAGATAATTGTGCCTGTAATCCCAGTGAGGCTGAGGCGGGAATGTTGAAAGTTCGAGTCCAGCCTGGATCACTTAGAGAGATCCCATCTCAAAATAAGAAATAAAAAGGGCTGAGTGGGCGGTTAGTGCACCGCCCAGGGTTCAATCCTCAGTACTGGGAAAATTGATACTGTGTTTGAAATTTTTAGGTTGAGAGTTAAGGGAGTTTGCCTACATTTAAAAATTATTCAAATATTTAGATAGCTTAAACGCACGCATACGTTCTCTCTACTCACACCTTAGACACAGCACCCAGGACAACGCTGTGCAAGTGCCAGGAAGGATTTGCTTAGTGACACTGTGTGCTCGTCAGATCAAGCATTTGAAGCTCTTAAAATACACTATTTAAAAAATATACTCGACCATACTCAGGAAAAGTAATTAAGTCCGTAAATGGAACCATTTACAGTGGAATATAGTTTATTCTACTTTAGTTGACAAAACATTAAAGATACTCTTGAAATTTACTGTTCTGTTTCACATGAAATTTCCCACAATTATAGGTAAAATGAAAAAATCATGTAAGGTGGATGTTTTAGTTGTTTAATTGGGAAATGTATTACATAGGGTATTTAAATCCCCTGCAATTCTGGACACAAAAGCTCTTTGAGCATCAGAAACTCTCTTTGCTGAAAAGTAGCATTTAAATCAAAAATGCCAAAAGGGGGCGCTCGGGATGGCGTCTGAGCAAAGGGGCAGAGAAGACGTCGGAGAGAGCGCCCAGGCATCGGAGACTCTCCCTCGCATCGGCCAGAGTCCACGAGAGCACAGAGCAGAGCCGTGCGTGCACCGAGGACGCAGAGCACTGCACCCTGCACCCCGTGAACTTCTGCCAGACGAGCCAAGTTAAAGGAAACACCACTGCCCACAACTCTTTTTTTTTTTTTTGAGAAAGTGAATGATTTCCAGAGTAAACGGACAAATAGCCTGGAAAAATATCACCAGCATCTCCTAACTGGGGGCCGGGGCTGGACACCCCAGATGAGGCGCCGACGTCGCCTGGGAGACTCAGACTCAGCGGCACAGGTCCTCGGAGTCTGCAGGCGGAACGTGCAGGGGTCACGCAGCCCCGCCCCAGGAAGCAGAACCTTCCGCATCGTCCCGCTGGCTCGGGGGCCCCGGTGGGCGCTCACAGCGCCCGCCCCTGCTTCAAGGCGCCAAAGCCAGTGGGCGCGTGGGCGCCTCTGGAAGGCGCGAAGAAGCCTCCAGAGCTGGGGCTCGGTCCGGGCTCGACCCTTGAGCTCCTGCCTGCCTGGCCACTGCACCAGAGGCGTCTGCCCGTGCTTTCTCCTCTAGGCTGTCCGCGCTGCAGCGGCCCGGGCCACTCTCCCGGAGCTGCAGCCCCTTCGAGGGGCGGTCAGAGGCAGTGGGTGGGAGGCGGCCCTCACGTCCCAGGATGAGCAGGGAGCTGTGCGGAGCTGAGAACCCGAAGGCCTGCAACTACTGCTTCTCGCACTCTCGGCTTGGCGGAGTAGCAGAGCCTGCTGGGTATGAAGTATCCGGCAGACGCACAACTACCCCAGCAATGCCCTGGCTAGCACAGGAGCTGCGTGTGACCCGGGGGAGCGGCCCGGCCACGAAGGACCTGGCCAGGCTGAGTAGCACTGCTGCATGGCGGCTGACGCTGGTGGCAGCAGGTGACAAGTTGTCTCTGCTCTGTGAAATGGATACTCATCCAATTCACCCGTCCTCGGTGTTAGCGAAGCCATCCATCCTGCAGTGAGTTACAAGGCACAACCAGTCATTCCCCGTCTGTGTCGATGACCAGATGCTGCTGTTACAGGGATGGAAATCTCTAGGCGTTTCATCCTGGGTACTGACCACGACCAAGGGAAGCCAGACTGTTAGGAAGAATGCAGCAGGTACAGCCACAGCCAAAGGACCAGGTGGCAGCTACAAGATCTGGAGACGCAAATCATGACCTAGAGAATGAGGGTCTCCTAGGTGTCGTGGTCTAGTCCAGGCATGGACAGACCTGCGTCTACACCTGGCTGTGCTGTGGTCTTGAGCCTGAGTGTGCACAGCTTCCATAATCCTGGTGGTTGTTTCCTTCTCCAGGAACGTGATGATCCTTCCCAGAAACTGCTGACTGAATAATCTAACGCAGTACTTGCAACACAAAGATGCTCAGTGAGTCCTCTCTTTCCTTTAAGTACAGCTTAGAATTCATTCCAGAGAGCTCGGTAGTTTCTATCTCATAAGGAAAAAACCCCAACCCTCACGTCCTGTGGATTTTAAACTACACAAGACTCTGAAACAGTGCCAAGTACAGGGAGTGATTCTGAGACGGGAAACCTTCTGTTCTAGCTCCGCTTCCAGCCGAGATGTGGAGACTTACTTACATCTTAGAGTTTAAGGTGAGAGGTCTCCAGAGCAAACGACACACTTCTATTGTTTTCGAGACTGGATTTAATTTCATTCCTTTCTCATGGCTCAAAGTCACACCAAGCATTTTTCTAGGTTCCACCTGCCTAGGAGAGGTGAGTGTTTCAGTGAGAGGGCTGGAGGGAGTCGCAGAAGGGGAGTGGACATTCGCCCTCTTTCCCTCTGAAGAAGCTCAGCCCACGCCTTAGGGTGAGTGTCTGGGAGGGCTGCGTGCTGGCTCCTTGAGGAGCACACCTGGTACAGAGACAGGCACTGGTGAGTGGTAGTGGGTAGTGGGCACACCCATCACTCAGGAGGTGGAATAGTCAGGACGCCAGATTGAAAGAGGAGGCAGGGCGCATGGGCTGGGCATGAGCATTGGTGGAAGGCTAAGAAGCACTGGGCATTTTTCTCTCCAGGGCCTTATGTGTGGAGTCCACCACTGAGCTACACCCTCAGCCATTTTTATCTTGCTAAGATGAGATCTCACAGACTCGCCAGGCTGGCCTTGGACCTCCTCAGCCTCCTGAGTAGCTGAGATTTCAGGGCTTTGTCACCAGGCCGGGCTAGCACTATGGTTCTGAGAACTGATGTTTAAAATGGTCCAACACCAGTCTGTCTCTTTGAAGTCGAAATATTTCTGGAGTGGACTTTAAATACTCTTATTTAGTCCCTGTGTCAGATTCCCAGAGCAGTGTGTGACCTCAGAGGAGGCAGTACCCCGAGTCCTTTCTCTGTCCACACCCAGCCCCGAGGCATAAGCACTCAATAAATGCTTGATGAACAAACGAGTAAGTACATGAACAATCACTAAAGTAAGTAGCCTGAGGCCCCCAAGTTGAGAGTGTTCAGAAATTCTGGGAAAAGTTGAGGCTGTAACCCCAGGAAAATAATCCTAAGAGGCAAACTGTATCCACTTACACACCTACAGAAATACAGTCACTTACTTCATCAACGGAAGCCATGGGGTTAATCGGTAAGCAACATGTGTATGCATGTTACAGATGCATTTATGGTACAGGTTTAAGTTTGGTAGTTACGTGCCGTAACAATTTGGAGCTGTCTATCCTGCTTCACTAAATTTTGGCTGGCACACCATTTCCCCTGAAAGATGGAGAGACTTGGCTTTCCTAGGCCAAGTGCTGGGGTGAACATTTGGGCGGAACAAAGCCATGGCTGTGGTTTCCGCAGGCTCTAGCTCTACAGTCCCCACCTGCTCCTTTACTCATTTGTTGTATTACTGAATCCCTCATAGCCGGCTGAATTCATGACCCCTGTGCTTGATTATGGCTTGGTTAGAAAAGAGAGAGATTGAGAGAGAGAGAAAGGAAGGAAGAAGAAAGAATGAAGGGAAGGAAGGAAGGAGAGAGGCAGGGAGGGAGGGAGGAAGGGGGAAGCACCACAAGGAAGAACAGGCACCTCCTCCTCCTCTGCCAAAGCACCCGGACGTCTCCTTGAGCGCCCCTGGCTAGCTGGCCAGAGGTGGGAGCGGCAGGAACAGAATGGAAAGTGCAGTTGCGCCCTGAGGAGTGGGGAGCGGCCCTGGCTGAGCTCCAGCCCTGTTTCTCTGGGTCGCGTCATGGTCCTTCAGCCAGAGGAAGACCGGTGCTTCCGCCAGGGACTGGCACCAGGGTCTGGCACCTAGAGACGTTGGCCGCTGGCGCGAGGCGCCCACAGAGCCGGGTGAGTCCTGGCCCAGGCCGCTCACGCTGGCTTCCACTTTCCAAAGTGCACATGTCGGGGCCGCAGGAAGGGGCAAGACCCGGTATTTCCCAGAGAGGAGAGGAAGCCTGACCCGCTCATTTGACAGCTCACAATCGGAAAATCCCCGCTAGACCCCTCTCTGCGCACCCAGTCACCTTCTCACGAAGGACGAAGGACGGGGCCAAGCCCGGGCCGACCTCCCCAGCAGGCCCTCCTGGGCTGGGCTCCAGAGCAGCACGTGCTCACAGTTCTCCTGCGCGCTCACACTTTTGGAGGCAGATGGAGCCACCCTGGAGCTCCCTGCTCTCACTTCTCCCGAGGTTTGAACAGAGTGAGAGATGCACTCCCCGGCTTCGGCTTCGGGACAAGGCTGCAGCAGGCCAGCCCAGCTTTGCACTGGGGCGCCTGCCCTGCCCTGCCCTTCCGGCCCGGCCCTCTCAGCGCCTCCTATGGGGATTTCCCAGAGGGTGCCTCGCATCACCTTCTAGTTGACTGGTTTTTAAAAGTTCTTATATAAAAACTCAGGGGAGTCTTGCTTCATTGGTTTTTCATGAGAGAAAACATTTCCTTTGCAGCTTAGAATTAAAAAATGCAACCATTGGAGTTGTTTTCTTTTTCCTTCCTCTAAACCAAGGAACATATTTTTCTTTCTGCACTGAGACCATTACTGAACTATCAGATGACCAGTTGGGTCCCGAAACCAGGGGATTTATAGTCTGTAAATATTTAGGGTGCTGGTGGTGAAGAGGGGCAGTCTCCCTTTGCACACAGGCTGCCCTACGATTTTTATTTTTCAACACTTAAAAGCAAAGTCTTTTTCCTGCAAGGTGAGCAAAGCAATTTAAATCTCTGCTGGGAGCAGTTGAGATGATTCTTTTTTCTGCATTCTCAGACACTGTGGATCTGTGAATTATGCACATTGTGAATTTTTGCATTACATTTAATTGCGTAATATTGGTATTGGTAAATCAAACAGATTTATGAAGATAGACAAATTATGCTGTTGCACATTTTTCTGAATCAGTTTATCTTGGAATAGGAAGTCCTGGAAACAGTAATCCGGGAGTTTAACTGTAAAAATACTTGGTATTTGTGCCCCAGAGGGTGTTGGTGGTGTAGAAGTCAGCATTGCCATGGCAACAAATGGTCCTTCAGCCACAGGGACCTGGACAGCAGCGGTTGAGGATCAGTTGTGCTGCTCACACCTCCCGCTCCGGGACCCAGGGTAAAGGGCAGCTGCCACGTGGACGTGTGGTCCTCACACGTGGGAACAGGGCAGAGAGGCAGGGAGGCCCCGCGACACAGCCAGGGCCAGGTGGGGAAGTCACAGCAGGCCCCGTGTCCCAGCAAGAGAACTGCCTGAGGAAGGAGAGGCTTAGAGCTGAACCTCCCAGGATGGCTGCCTACATGTGAGTTTTCTATCTCCACTTAACTCTTTTTCTCTACCTTCTTTATTTCCCCAAATACAGAAATTTTCTTTTTTTTTCCCATTAAGTTTATTGGTACATTATTGGTATAAAATACAGTTACATTCATCCTTGGGATCTTGTACCATTACATGAGTCTCTTGGTTCTTATTTTTTTTCCCCTTCCCTTGCCCACCCTTCACCCCTTCCACCCCTCCCTATTTGCAAAGACCTTGCTTCCATTTTTTTCCTTTCCCTTTTTTCCCTTCCCCTACCCCTCACAATTCCCCTGCTCTTTTAGACCTTTTCTTCCTGTTACACAATATCAATTATACATTTTTAAAATTACAATATTAAGATCTAGGAGACATTACCACAGAT
>NW_004624763.1:23169932-23197738 GCF_000247695.1 Heterocephalus glaber | reverse complement strand
TGAGTATCAGATTGTTCCATCTCATTTCCCTTTGGGGTTGCTGTAGGTGATCCAGAAGTCTGTTTTTGAGGCTTGTTTATGTGTCTTCCCATTTCCATGGAAGGGGGTGCTTTTGGCACCCATGTGGCTTACCTTCTCTGCCCTAGGAGATTGGGATGGCAGCGGGGGAGCTTCCTTTCAGGTGCTGGGACCAGCTGAGCTTCTCTGCCCTAGGACCCTGGGATGGAGGCAGGGATCTTCCTTCCAGGTGCTGGGACTGGCTGAGCTTCTCTGCCCTGGGAGCCTGGGATGGAGGTGGGGAGCTTCCTTCTGGGTGCTGGAACCGGCTGAGCTTCTCTGCCCTAGGAGCCTGGGATGGAGGCAGGGCGCTTCCTCCAATCGCCCATTGTTTACCACCAATATGAGTAGTGTCCCAAGGAGAAGTAGGTGCTGTCTTTCTCTCTTGGTGCTCAGCAGCAAAATGGCCAGAAATTTTCTTTATCATATTTCTCTTTCTTAATTTGGCTTCTTTGGTATTCTTTCTTTTTTCATTTCATTAACTCATTGCTTCATTCAACTGACACTCCCTCCTTAAGATTTCTAGGACAGGGAGATAAAGCATGGTCTGCCAGGAGGAATTGTGCTGCAGCCAACTGGATTACAAGTCACCTAGCAGTTAGTAAACACATTCCTGGGCGTGTCTGTGGGTGTGTCCAGAGATGATTGGCATGCCAACCAGCAAACCACGCAGGAAGATCTGTCCTGATTGGAGTAACACCAGCCAATAGGCTTGCAGCCTGGATGGTTTGAAAAGAGAAGGAGGCAGAAGTGGGCTGCCTTTGAGAAGCTCCATTCTGCTTGGGCCTGGTGTCTTTTGCTGCTGCCATTGCCTGTGGACCTCAGACTCCAGCTTCTTCAGCCTCCAGTGAGACCCACGACTCCTAGGTGCTTCTAGACCCCCAGCCTGGGATTGGAGCTGTACCCTAATCCCTCTTGTTGTAAGGCTTCCCATTTCATGGGCTGACCAGCTCCAGGTTTCTCTGCTCTTTCCAACTTACACTGCTTCCCAGCTCCCAGGGGCTGAGCAGTTTCCTCCCCTGAAACCCTATGATTCCTGACCCTGAAGTCCTACGGGCATTGCTGCCAGAGACATGCAGATTGGTGAAAGCCAAGATACACAAAGTGAGGCTGAAATATGAAGCAAAACATTCAGAGTACCCGGAAAAGGTAACTGACAAGGTAGCCTGGACACTTAGCAGGAAGAGATTAATATTTTAGGGGTAGTTTGATAACAGATCAGTCTCATTTTCTAAACTCTATTCATTTCCTCTTTTAAAATTTTCTTTCCCCTTTATTGATGGACTCCTTCTCTTTCAGATGCTTTGGAAGAGGGCAGTTCTGAATACAGTTCTTATATCGGATCCATTTCATTTGCAGGCTACAAACATGTTCAGTTCAGACCAGCTTACCGAGGGAAAGGGATTGCACCAGAGTATGAAGTGCAGCCACTTCAGGCTTTGGATGTGTTTCTGACTTCCCATCCAATGCTCTGACAAAACTCCTGACCTGGTGAACTGCAAGCCATGGAGCCTGAGTGGCTTGAGTGGTGGGGAGTGGAGGTCTGAGGAGTGTGGCGCAGCAGGGACTTTGTGCTGTGTTCTGTGTGATGTAAGGGAGCTTGCAAGAGATGGAGAGGGGACATTGGGCCACCTCGTCCTTCTCATCAAATGCCCGTGCCTGTCACAATGGCACAGGAGCCTGCAGGGGCCCTGACAAAGTGTGCATACGGACCTAACTCAGCGCTTCTGCAGGGACAGTCCCATTTCAGTGTGAGCTTTGTTGCAACATTTCAACCACAGCAGCAGGGAACCTAGGCACAGGAGCCTCCACTTGGTTGCATTTTCTGCAGTTCTAGTGACCTGTGAACAACTACCATCTAAAAATATTAAATGGGAAATTTTAGAAATGATCAACTCAGAAAATTTGAATGTGTGACATCCTGCCCAGCCTGTTCTGTCCTGCTCAGAATAAAATCTCTCTGTCCAGGGTCGCTGATGTGAGTTAGGTACTTAACTCTCAGAGCATAATACTGGGTTCCACAAATCCATCCCTTACTTTTGTACTGAAAATTTTACTTTAATGTAGAAGTAGCTACCTATGTATCTCAGTATCTTTTCCTGAGTGATACAGGAAGCAATTTTTGTGTTTAACCATTTGGTATGATGAAAGGCAAAGTGTGTGCACCTTGCAAAAGTGTCAAACTGTTATTTATACCCGCATTATGCTCCACTTAAAGGTTTTGAATATGTTTACCTGAGCATCACAGAGGGTATAATACACCCACACCACTCTAGGATTTGCTTTAAAAACAAAGTTTTCTTTTGATTTTTCTGGTAGAAGTAGCCCAATTCAGTACAATGGCACATGCAAACCAAGATTTGGAATTTTTGGAAGAGGCCAAAAGTGAATCATCAGATTAGTCATGCATAGATGATGAAGATGATCCATTATGGTAAAATGCATATTTTCATAACAAAAAAGTGATGTTGGGTGTATGATGATGATGATGACAGTGACTTTGATGTTGGCCATGTGAGCCAAAGTTCCTGTGACAGTGAAATGGAGCAAAAATCTACTGATACAGACACAGGGAATGCAGACCAACTTGATTCAGATGACAAAGAAAATAGCAATGTGAGTGAGTACAAATTTGACTAGTTAGGTCATTCAAGAGATGCAGATAAAAACAACACTGAGATTCCACCTCATCCCAGAAATAATGGCTGCTATCAAGAAATCAACCAATAAGAAATGCTGGCGGGGGTGTGGAGAGAAAGGAACCCTTCTCCATTGTTGGTGGGAGTGATGGAGATATCGCAAAGAACTAGGACTAGAGGTCCCATTTGACCCAGCTATTCCCCTGCTGAGGATTTTCCCAAAAGAATTAAAAGAATCATACCACAGTGATATATGTGCACCTATGTTTATAGCGGCACAGTTTGTAATAGCTAAAGCTTGGAAACAGCCCAAGTGCCCATCAACTGGAGAATGGATAAAGAAGATGTGGATTTTTTTTTATAAAATTGAGTACTACTCAGCCATAAAGAATGAGAAACTAGAGACATTGATAGCTAAATGGATGCACATTGAGGCCATACTCTTTAAGTGAAATAAATAGGACACACATGTAAATACTGAATAGTTTCTCTAGTGTGAGAAACTGAAAGTGTAAATAAGGATTAAAATGATTAAAATGAACAATTAATAATTTGAAATAGGAAAAGGTACAAAGGTGTAGGGGTGGTGGGAGGGGAAGGGGAAAAGGAAGAAGGGTAAGGAAAAATTATCAGAAAAGAAAAAATAAATGGAAACAAAATGTATGTAAATAGGGAAGGGTGGAGAGGGTGAAGGGTGCACAGGTAATGGGGAAAAAAATAACTAAGATACATCATGTACAGGTACAAGCACCCAATGATAAATGTAAACATATTGTATACCTAAAATGTACCAGTAAAAGAATAAAAAAACCCAAATTTGACTGTTTAAAAATTGCAAAATTGTCGTGCAGCCAAATGGAATGATCCAATGTTAGAACTAGGTCCAAAAATAGAGTGAGGGTCTTGGCAGGGGTGAAATGTATTGGACAGAATGCCAGTACTGCCATTCAATGTTGGAAATTTTAACAGATGAAATGCTACAAGATGCTGTGAAATATACAAAGGCTGAAATACAAATAATACATTCTGTATGTACCAATAGTCATATTAAAAAATGTATTTATTATGACACCTCACTAGCTGAACTAAAAGCATTCATAGGTCTGCTGTAATTAGCAGGGATTTCTCATGGTAATCACAGGAATGTAAAAGATGTATGGAAATGTGATAGGTCAAAATATGGCATAAAAATTTATGACCTTAGGGCCTGGGATTTAGCTCAGTGGCACTGCACCTGCCTGGCAAGTGCAAGGTTCAATCCCGAGTTTGATCCCTGGTACCAGAAAAAAAAAATTTATATCCTTGTAGATGTGAAGATTTATTATAGTTTCAATTTAGAAATTTATCCTGGAACTCAGCCATCAGGTCCTTATTCATGTAGTACTAAATGAATGATGTTGTGAACAGATTTGTTTCTCCCATCTCTCAAACTAATCGGAATGTGACATTTGACAATTGGTTTACCAGTTTCCAATTGATGTTACATTTGCTAACAGAGCACAGGTTGACCAGTACAGGAATTGTATGTAGGGACAGATCAGAAATTCCAAATGAAATGTTGCAAATTCAAAACAGAGAATTGTATAGTACAATCTTTACATTTCAGAAAGATTTATATTGGCCTTGTGTATGGCAAAGAAAAACTGGTACTGCTGATGTCAACATTGCACCATGATGGAAATACTGATAGGGAAATCTCAACAAAATGGAAGACTGAGATGGAAACTTTCTACAACAAAACCAAAGGTGGAGTAAATGTTGATGAGTTATGCAAGAACTATGATGTCACTTGAAACACAAAGTATCTGCCTATGGTTGTGTTTTACTCGATCCTGAACATGTATGGCATAAATAGTTTGATAGTTTACAAAGAAAATAACAAGTGCAAAATACCATGGAGAAATTTTCATAAAGGATTGGGACTGGAACTCAGAAGAGATCATTTACTGCAGAGGAAAAACAAAATGTTTCTTCCCAGGAAACTATGCAAAAAAATTGTGGACCACACTGGTGAGCTGACAGGTGAACAGGCAAGTGCAGCATCCTGAAGACCTGCCACAACAACAGGAAAACGATGTCACATGTGCTCTACAAGAAAGGCCAGGAAAGCAAAACATGCATGCTATCAGTGTAAGTGATACTTACGTATGGAACACGCAGTTGTCATGTGTGAGGACTGCCTTGGGTGTGACAGTGGAAGCAAAGATTATTTCTGTGGTGGACTTTTGTTTGTGTATACATTGTTGTTCACACAGGTTTTTATTTGTGACGTTATAGTTTAGGGTTTGCAAGCAAGTTTACAGCTGATGTGAAAATGTTGATGTTTATTCTAAATGAGCAAAACAAATTAATAATTTAATACTTTATTGATATTTTATGTTCCTGTTAGCTACAAATTGTATAATATAAGAACCTCCTGACAAAACGGCAAGACCAGTGAGATGTCAAGTCTGTCCTACAAAAAGGCCAAGAAAGCAAAGCACCTGTGCTGTCAGTGTAACTAGTATGTGTGTATGGAATGTTCTGTTGTTGTGTGTGAGGTTGGCCTTAGGTGTGATAATTGAAGTAAAGGTCTTTTTTTTTGTAGGGTGCTACTAGTATTTTCACTGTAGTTCATATAAGAATTTATTTCTATTGTTCTGTTTTAGACTTTGTACACCAAGAAACAGTTGATGCTGAAAATTTTGATGCTTTTTATAAACACTCAATAAATATTAAAAACTCTATACTTTATTTTTGTGATTTTTTTCTGTTAAGCACTCATTGCTTAATATAATAAAACTCAAAAATTCAAATTGATAGTTCATAAATTGAAATATTCACACACGTGTTTATGCTGCTTTGTGACAGAATCAGTGTTATGCTCCTTAGGCTAGTGGCCATCTCTGTATCCAATTGACTTTCTCAGTACACAGTGCTGTGTTCAAGTCACCACTAATGCCCAGAGGCACAAGAATAGGACAGTGACCTTTGGGTGTGCCTGACAGCAGCCTCTTGTCACAGGCACACATGCCAGGAAGCCCACACAATGGAGGTTCTGTGGCAGCCATGGGGCAGACATCCCGTGAGGGTCTTGGCATGTGTACCATAGATTGGGGGCTGCAGTACTTAAGGGATGACTTACAGAATCTAGTTTTCTTCCCTGGCTTCTCTTTTCTTGGTTTTGGCTTTTTAAAAAACTTTTCCTGTTAGTACACGTTTGCATTATATGATGATTATATTCCTCCTAAGGAGCAGGTGCATGGACATAGTGTGTCTTAATTCTGTGTTTAATCCCTTTCCCTCTCTCCATCTCCTGATGGCTTCTCCTTTGAGAAAGATCCATCTCCCTGCTTCCTAGTGTCCATCTTTATTTTGTTCTTTATTTATATTTTGGGTTTCTCATCTAAGAGAAACCATGCGATATTCAATCCTGTCGCCTGATTTAGTTCATTGTGGTCTCAAGGACAATGCATCTTCCTACAGATGACTCGAGTTTACCCTTGTTACAGCAGAGTGGCCGCACAGGCGATGTCTGTCTCCATGGCTCTGAGAGAGTCCCTGGGTTTGAGGCCACCAGTGCAGCAGCCTTGGTGACTCCCCAGGCTCCTACAGCTCTTGCAGCTCCCTGGCCCCTACAGCACCTGTGTCTTCATGGTTTGTCCCAGGGAGCAGCCTCTCTCCTGGGTCAGTCCCGTTGACCAGGGGAATGGGTCTGTCCCCACTCTTGGAGTTGCAATCAGGCAAGCCTGGCATGTAAATGGCCAGGACTGAGGTCTGGAAGAACATAGGGCTGTTGTTTTAGAGGAAACAGGGATGGAAAATTAACATGCAGACTGATGGCTGTTCATCGCACACTGGGGCTCAGTGCTGCACATTGAGGGAAATGTGCTGTTCCTGCTTCTGTTCATTGAGCAGGCCAGTGTGGTGCAGAGAGAACTTTCTTGATGCTTCATTGTCCTCAGTACCCACTTCAGCCCCTCACCTTTTCTTCTCTCACTCGCTACGGTCTTATCCTCTCCAGATGTTGCTGAGCTTCTGCATTTCCTCAAATGTATTAAAGCATGGTTGTTTTATAGGACATCTGCTGACAGTGACTTTGAGAGTCTTTGTGGGTTGTCCATTGTTTCTTGCTCATGGTATTCTGTGCATGTGTATATGAGGCTGTCCATCCTTCCTTCATTTTCTGTCTATTCTTCATTTTCATTTTCATACCTCGGACACCGAAGAAGGCCTCCTGTGCCCTTCCCAGCCAGCGTGCTCTGCCTTTGGATTTCTGCTCCTCTCCTCAAGAAGGACTCTCTCCTTCTAAGAAAATGAAAATTCAGAGTCACCTGGGTCTGGGTGGCTTTCTTGCGCAGTCTCTTCCCCAGTTCTTGTGTGGCCTGTGACTTCCTTGCCTTATGAGTAGCTCTCTGTGGGTGATGTCAGGATGCCCATTATTTCTACAGAACCTTTCACTCTCTCGGCGGAGGGTTCATTCCATCTCCTCAGTGCCCTTCCTGGGAGCTGTCCACTCTTCTTCTGGAAAGCTGTGGCCAGTGCCCCATCCTAGCAATGCCGTCTTCTGGTTCCAGCTGTCTCTACCCCTGCCCTCTGCTTTCATGCTCTGCTCGTGGACAGACCCTGCCAAGACAGAGAGTCAGATCCATGTTTCCTAATGTGCCATCCTGGGTGGACTTATCATGGCATTCAGTGCTTCTCTCTTTCTCAGTCTCCAAGTTGACAATAAGGGCTGCTTCTGATTTCTCCAAATACTATCATCCATCCATTCAGACTCTCATGTGTGTCTAGAGCCTTTCCAATCTTGTATCACTTTTACCATCTCCATGACAAAAATTACAGTATAACACCGGTAAAGGGCCCAGATGGGCAAACAGTGTTGCATATTTGGAATTGGGCTGGATATATATTTGCCTATAAAGTATTTGCTTTACTTTCCGTCCTGCTAAGGGAATGATTATCCATTTCCTTTACTTGTTCCTGGTCTTGTAGACCTTGAGATTAGAGATTGTCACTAGAGTGCTCCCTGGTTTCTTCCTTCAGACACATTTAATGCCTCCACCCATGGCTTCTCTTTGGAGTTTTGCCTGTCTGCCAGGTAATCTCTTCTATTCCTACAGCACGAACTGCATTCTCAGCCCAATGGTTCATCAAGTTTTCTCTCTGGGTAGGGCTTCTCCAGGTGCTCTTGTTCCATATCTTTACTAACTGCTTCTTGGCAGCTTTTAGCAAGATGTTGTCCTGGTTCTAAGATTCTGTGATTCCAAAGTTGCGCTCCCTTTCCCCTCAGACTCTCTTCTTTAGGATCATGCTTTTTGGTGCTAGCACCACCATTCGCTCAGTCTTCCAAAGCAGACACTTCTGCCTGCCTCAGCTCCATGTCTACCTGGTCCTCTTCCTTCTTTTCCATTTCTACCAGTGCTGCATGGCTGCATTTCAGGAGGATGTGTAAATATGGTCGATACTCATTATTCAGGATCCATATTTGCAAATTTGCCTGCTCACTAAAGTGCATCTGTATTGCCACCTGTGGGGAGTCTGCAGTCCTTCACAGGCGCAGGCGGGCTGCCCTGTGTGGCCATGCTCAGAGCCTCAGCTTGGGCTGTAAAAGCGTCCCTTCTCCGAGCCGTTCCTGCCCGCTGCCCGAGGTCCTGAGCTGAATGTTGCTTGTCTCCCGTATGGGTGGCCCAGCGTGGTGGAGCGCTGTCTGGAGTTCCTCTGGGGAAAACACGGTGATGTGCTCAGGTGGCCTTTGTCAGCCATGAATGCAGCACAGGGGCCAAAGCTGGCTGTTTGTGAGCTGTCGATGGTATGTACGGAGGGAACATCACACAGAGATGTGAAAACTGGGTCGTGTGGTGACCAGCTGAGGAGGACATGGTGGCCAGAGGCCTCGGGAGCAGAATGCTGGGTCCCTGCCGGAGTGGTGCTGGCGCTGGCAAAGCCACATCAGCAGCGACTGTGCAGGATGTGACGATGGGCAGTCATGAGATCTGCTGCCGGGGATGCTCGATGGCTCACAGGAATTGAGACTGTATTCCTGACAGAATGGCACTCTCACACCTAACCTCTTCACTGCGTCTCCTCCAACCCATTCTGTTTTGCCAAAGTCGCTCTCTTCCTTAGCGGGACCAAATATTTTACACTTTATACTTAAAACAGAAAAACTTCAGTTCACTGAAGTAAAGTCCACTCTGTTTCTTACCATCTGACTGTGACCCACTGTCCAATCCAGACCTTTGCCTTCTTTTAGCCCACACTCCATCCTGCCTGTGCCCTGGATTATTAAACAGCTACCTGACTTTATGTCCCTTGTCTGCCTCCTTCTCATCACTTACAACTTAAATTTCTAATCCTCTGGTGAGATTCTACTCATCTTTAAGACTGAGCTCTCTTCTCCCCGTGGGAAGCTTTCCTTGGTACTTCCACCGTGACAGCAACCAGTTGTTCTTCGCTGTCCTTTCAGTGGTGTGCATCGCTGCTGTGCAGGGTGCCACTCGCGTGGAAAGGCAAAGGCTAAAATAAGTTGAGCATAGACTTGAGAGGGGGTTGCATGCAAAAGCAGTTCAACCCTCAGCAGGTTTTAACTCTTTTTCTGGGGATTAGACTCCAGTAGCAAAGTCTACACCCAGCACCCAGATCTTCCTTTCTAAGTAGAATTTTCCACAGAAGGAGCCAAGGTTGGTTGGAGAAAAGTCTCACTCCAAGGCTGGAATGCAGAAAATGCAAGGTAAGTCTGGTTACAGCTGTGCCAAAGAGAAAAACGTGATCAGATAGGCTGGGAACATGGCAAAAGGACACAGAATGTGGCTTACACTTACCCCAAAGACCAACTCTGGAATAGACTGCGCATCAGAATAAATATTATAATGTGGTATCATGCACTGAACAAGGCAATAATCCAGGGGTCCAGATCGACGTCTGTCAATTGCTCCCAGAGGGAGAAAGCCCTTTCTCACAGTACAATGGCAGCCAGGAAGTGCAGAAGAGGAAACGTAGTTAGAAAGTCAGAATGGCAACTGCCAGAGTCACCATGGATGCAGACAAGAATCACCAGTGGGTATCAAAAGTAGTGTGAGACTATTTCCAGTCTCCACGTGTCCCTCATGCATTATCATGTCAAAGGGAAAAATGATGGCTTTGGTATCTAACCATCTGGGCGGACCACACTCCTCCCACTGAGTGCCTGCTAAGGGGACCAGCTGGTGACATGGCAGCAGGAGGCCACTTCCTGCCTGCTGAGGCCAAACGCTGAGGAGGAGGTGGCACCAGCCCCAGGGCTGCTCCTGAGAGAGGCGAAGCCGCAGGCCAGTGCTGAGGTGATGGCACACAAAGCCAGGCCAAGGAGCACGCAGCCCAGGAGACTGGGGCTGCCCCGAGCACTGAGGGGCGGCCTGGGACCCAGGGAGGCAGGAAGGGTGACCACTGAGCGAGTGGCCGGTTCTGGGCGCAGGCGCAGCTGAGGGAGTGCGAGGCGTGTGACTCACAGGGAGAGGCAGACTGGGTGATAGCGGATCGGTTCTTTCCCAGGCTGGCAGTTGTGGAAGTGGATGGTGTCCTCACAGAGCACCTGCCGAAGCACTTAGGAGTGACGATGGAGCTTTAAACTTCCTCACCGGCAATTTGTAAGCAACTGCACAGTTGTAGAAACAAAGGGGATGAGGACACCAGTGAGGTAAAATTCAGTCATCTGCAAGGCTCGGATAAGTGATGGGAGTTTGTAAGAACTGCATCAAAATAAATCGTACTAAAATGGAATGAAGACTTCGGTATTTATGTATTTTCATCATTTATGTCTTTCTGTTGGAACGAAAATCCCATAAAGGAAACCTCATCCTCTTTTCCCCCCGAGTCTCAGACGCCTCGCGGTGTTGGCAGAAAGGACTCCGGGAGAGCTGGGGGAGGGAGACCGGAAACACAGGGCCAAGAGCGACAGCGCAGGCTCCAGAAGCACTGTGGGACCCGTGGGAAAGTCTTTCAAAAAGAGGAATTCTACAGGAAAGAAAGACTAAAAGCAAAGACAACTGTTCTCCCCAGTCCTCCGTTCTCTCTTCAGTTCCTTTCTTGGCAAAGATCTGGCAATCTTTTCTCTGGGGAACTTGATGAGTCCTGGTGAAAATAATTAAATAAGCCATGTTTTGATTTCCTTAATAAATGTGTCAGTCAGTTCACTGGGGCCTGTTCTTACTACAAGGAAGCTCAATTTGGCCAGCATCACCCACGTGTCAAGGGGTTTTATTTGAACTCACGACCTTGTGCTTGCGAAGCAGGCACAGTGCCACTGAGCTAAATTCCTGGCCCTTTCAAGGGGTATTTTTTTTTTTTGGTACCTGGGATCGAACTCAGGACCTTGTGCTTGCGAGGCAGGCGGCAGCTGTCAAGGGTTTTTAATAAGCCCTTCCTTTATATCCTACTTTTAAAATATACAAATGTCCCCAAACTACCAAATACCAAGAAAACTCTCAAAGATGAAAGATAAAGTCCAAAGCAAACACAGAGAAAAGCAATTTGGAAGAGAGACACTATAAAATAGAGGATAAAATTTTAAAAGAAAAATGAGCCTTTAGAATAAAAAACCCCTATAAGATCAATGGAAAAGTTGCTGAAATACTATGAGGGTAAAGTTGAAGGAATATTCTAGGGAGTAGAGATCAGCTGAGTGCTGTGTTTGTTCAGATCCTTGGAGCTGCTCCATATACTGATTACATTGGAAGGATGGGGTGTGCAGGGAAAATGCAGGGAGAAAGAGGAATAAGATGTCACCTTTTTATTACGGCAAGTGGGCAGACAACAGTGTCAATCGTGGTTCAGTCAGGGGAAAGAGTGGCTGAGGGATGTGGATGAGAGGTGTGTCACGGGAAGCAGGCCTCAGGCAGTGTGAAGGGCTGAGGAGGCGAGGTTCTAGGGGTAGGGGCGGTCCCGGAGCGCCGCTGGGTCAGAATGAGAGCAGAGTGACGGCAGCAGCGGGCTCTGGAGAGCGGACCCAGTTGTGAGTGGTGCGGCCGGGTCTCAGGACAGGAAGCGGGGCTGGGAGTGGAGCCCAGGATGGCGAAGGTAGGCTGCTGCCTTCATCCCAAGCTGCATCTTCCCGAGAAGACTTTCAAGTCCTAACACTGCCCTGTTCTGTGTTCCCGCCCCTAAATCGCATGCGCATCTCTCAGTCGACTCTAGCTCAGAATCGGTCCACAACGAGAGGCCCAGGAGCCCCGGGGACCATGACCCACAGTGGCATCTTTCACAGTCGGCATCTGTCCACACCCCCTCGCGACGTGGCCAGAGAAGGAGCCGGAAGTGAGTGCGAGTCCTGACACTGGGCCCCTGACCCCCAAAGAAGCACACTGGCTCCTGTCGAGGGCTCGAACAAACCCTCACACCCTTTCGCCTGGGGGTGATTCCAGCGTCTCAGCTGAGCCACACCATTTCCTGGTCTTTAAATGCGGACACGTAAAGTCAAGCGCCGTGTGAGCACCTCTTCTGTGAGACAGTGGAGCAGGAGCTAGACTCTGATATTTGATATTCATGTCGAACCGAGGACGAAATCTACCTGAGCGGTGGCGTCCTACAACTGGGAACATGGCTGTAGCGGAAAGTTACAGCGTGGGCAGCTGACTGGTGCTTCCTTGACCTCACAGCCGTGAGTGCACCTGAGTCACAGAGTGAAGTCAGAGCTCTTGAACCCACCTGGACTCAGCCGGTGCACGCAGCTCCCTGTGGGGACAGGAGGGGACAGGACCTGTGAGTAGCTCTCTGTCCTCTCCCTGGCCTTCCTCAGCGAGGCCTGGGCCTCCACTCAGATGATGGTGTCTATAGGAAAGGCAAAGAACCAGACCTTTGGGGCTACTAGGTTTTACTCTAGACTGACATCACCTTCTCGACGCCTACAGAGTCACCGTGGTCCAGCAAAGAGGGGCTTCTGGAGTCGGCCAGTGACGGGGTTTGGCTGGCTCTGCTCCCAGTGAGCCTCCATTACTCCCAGACCCACACACGCCCGTTCCCCTCTGTAAGCAGAGGGGTCTCGCATTGTTCTCTGACCTGTGAGTATTGGTTTTTATCATCTAAGACATTTTCTGTGTTGCTCCAAGGTTAATGGCTCATAGAGATGCATTTAATAAGAAAAGCACATCGAACACAGGTGAGAAGAACATGGCAAGGTGAAAATAAGGGTGAAAACATGAAATAGAACAAAAAATGAATCAAATATACTAAATGTCTGCCATTAGCTTCTGTCTGCTTGCTGAGGGTGAGCGACGTGTGTGTAACAGCTTCTCACACCCACAAATCAGAGGCCTCGCCCCATCAGGACAGCTGCTGGGTCTCCACTCGGTGCTGGTCCCCAAACAGGCTCTGGGTAGGAAGTCCAATGGCTTATCTCAGGCAGCAGAAAGTGTCGCAGACGCGGAGAAAACAGATAACAGAGCTAATTCTTGACTGAGAGCTTCGTGTGGCTCCTTGCCTAGGTATAGCGATGCCTCCTCCAGCACCCACACTGACATGACCAGTCGGGCAGAAGAGCCCAGGGAACAGAGGCTGTGGGAGGGAAGGGATGTGGAGCCCCAGTCAAGTCTCGAGGAGCCCCGGGCAGGGCTGGCCTGGCTCGCACTCCTTTGAAGTCAGCAGGGCGGCCTCCTGGACGTCAGGGCTGGAGAGCAGATAAATCCCGCCTTATCACCAGGGCAGGAGGGCTCTGCAGCAGTGCAGCACAGTGCTACATTTGGAGCAGCCAAATATTTACACATTTTTCAAATGCTAAATAAGTGACTATGATAAGACTTTTAAGACAACAAATTAGCCTGGATAAAGGCTGATCCATGACCTTGGTGAAGATTTTTCATATTACTTTAATTACTTCATCCATAACATAATAAATGAACAGGCATTTCCAGGTGCAACTAGCAAAATCGGTACTCAGTTTATATTTAAAAGGGGAAAAGTATACTATCGATATTGACCGAATGGCCACAAATGCCAGCACTTGCCCTGACATGATTAAAGGATAAATTCTAGCCTGTAAAAGCCCAGGCAGCAGCAACAAATATCAGCAATGAATAAAAGATTGTGGGAAACTTTAAAAATGAAAATACGAATATCTGATAACATAATAGATAAGGAAACTCTCAATCAATTAGCTAATGAAAACAGGAACCAGGGCCAAAGTCAACCAAATCTGTGAGCATGAATACTTACAGAGGATTCAAAAAATTTAAACCTATTCTATGCTGTCCATCGTCCAGTCATAAAATCATTAAATCTTGTGGTTCTGATCAAACTCCCAATGAAACGCCAAAGAGAGTATCAGGTTAAGAGCCCTTTCAAATACGACTTTTAGGAAGCTATAAAGGACAAGATTGAGAAATTTCACTACACAAAATTATTTAAAAATTTCCAATATACTAATAGACATCAAAACAAAGTTAAAAGACAAAGGACAAAGTTGGAGAAATATTTGCAACTCAAATCACAAAACGTCATATACATGGATATGTTCATACTCTACAAAGCAAAAATAATTGCCCAGAAGAACAAGAAAAAACAGTAAATGATTCCTCAGAAAATTCATGGAAAAGGCAGCACAAATGGAGTAAGCATGTTAAGCACACAAAATTTCATTTAAAAAATGACATATGAGTTAAAATGTTACTGAGGTACCTCTTTGCCTATGAATATCACAAATCAAAATGCACTGCTCTGCAGACGGGAGCAGGCGCTGCCCTGCGCGGTACCCAGACCTGCACAAGGCGGGGAGGAGACTCGAGACAGCGCAGCCCAGCCCACTGCAGGGCTGTCCTGCCCCCGGGGCTCGTGAGGCAGGGGCAAACGACCCAGGAAAACGTTAGCAGAAGCCCTGCTTTCAGAAGAAAAGAGTGAAGATTGATAATGCGAAATAGGAAGAAAACGTCTGAAGGGGAAGGGCGAAGGAAAGAAGGGAAAGGAAAAAGTATGAGAAAAGGAAAAACTGGAAGCAAGGTCTCTGTAAACGGGGGGTGGAGGGGGTGAAGGGAGGCCAGGGAAGGGGGAAAATAAGAAGCAAGATTCGTCACGTACAGGTGCAGGATCCCAGCGGCGATGTAACGGCACTGCACACCTAAAGAGCACCGAGAAGCTTAATGAAAGAAAGAAAAGAAAGAAAGGGAACGAACGAAGAGGATTCGTCTCCGCCGGGAGCGGCGCGCGGAAAGCGGTGGAGGCCGCCGGCTCCAGGCAGCTCAGCTCGCGCGCGGACCTGCGGAGCCCAGAGAGCCGCGCCCGCTCCAGCCCCGAGGTGGGCGTCCCATCCGGGCAGCGTCCGGGCCCCGCCTCAGGGCCTCGGAGCGGAGCCGCCCGCGCTGCTGGGCAGCGGTGGGATCCGTGTGGGCCTTGGGCGCGCGTGTGCGGGCTGCGCGGGGAGCAGAGCCCGGGCAGGCGGGGCCGTGGGAGCCTCTCGCGGGCCCCGGTCCTCTCCGAGCCGGACGCCGGGGTCCCCGAGTCCTGGTGCCCGCGCCCGGACGCGATGAACTGTGCCCAGCCGGCTGGGTTCCCCTTCGGGGCCGGGCCGGGCCTCGACCCGGGGCGCTGGGCTCCTCGGGGCGCAGGGGTGGGGACGTCGGCCCGGGGCAGCGGGACAGGGCCGATTCGGGTGCGTCCCGTGGTTCCGAGCGCCCGGGCCACGCAGGAGAGGCGCCCGGAGCCTCGCAGCCCGGCCTGGGGACGCCACGTGCGCCCTGCAGCGCCGCCGGACAGCGCCCGCCCGACTCCCGCGCCCGGATTCTCCTCCCGCCGTCCCCGCCCGCGTCCGCTCCCTGGAGCCAGGCCCGGGCTGCCGCCGCGGTGGCGAAAGTGGCGGGGGCGTGGCCTGCAGTCCAGGGGGAGGCAGAGGCAGGAGGGCCCGCCCGCCGCCGCCCCTGGGATGGGGACCTCGGGTCCAGGGCGCTGGCGTTAGGACCCAGGGGCGGCGGCGGCGGGCGGGGCCGGCGCCACCTACTTATAGCGCGGACCCGGTGAGCGCGCGCACTCGGCCTCAGAGCGGCGGACCGCCGGGACGGGACGGACGGGGCCGAGACCCAGAGCGCGGCGCCGGGACCTGCGCCCGAGGCCCCGACCCGCCCAGCCCGGTGTCTCTCGCTCTGCCGCGATTGTTGATTGGCTGCCCGACCGCCACGCTCCCGGCCTCCTGCCCGGTCCGCAGGCGATGCTGACGGCGCCGGGCTGACTCGAGCCGACCGACCCAACCCGACCCGACCCGACCTGACCCGACCCACTGGATCGGCCACCTCGCCGGAGCCCCCGCCCGCCGCCCCGATGCGGCTGCGCCTCTTCCCCTTCGCGCTCGTGCTGCTCAACTGCGTGGACCTCGGGCTCGGCCAGGGCGGCCGGTGGCGCCGCGGGAAGCGAGGTGGGTGCGGCCGGGCCGGGCTGGGCCGGGCGGGGAGCCTCAGTCCGGTCCTCGCTGTCGCTGCCCCGGGGCGCCTCGGGGGCGCGGACTCCGATCCCGAGAAGCCGCTCGCTGTGTCCGCCACGCGTCTCCGGCTCCGTCCAGTCCGCCGTCCGGGGTCCCAGGTCCCAGCCCCCAGCCCCCAGGTCGCAGGTCCCTGCCGTCCCCGTCCGCCTCCCTGCTGCGGGCCTCGGGCGGGGCGGTGAGAGCCCGGACCTCCCTCCTCCCGCACAGCTGTCCGTCGGTCCAGGAGGGGACGCAGCCCCGGGGACGCCGCGTGTCGAGCGACTGTCTGACCGCGCGGCTCCGGCCCAGGCGCAGGACGGGGCCACAGCGCTCCCGCGGCCGCCGGTGACACTGCACCGCGCCCTCCTGCGCTGCCGGCCACGGT
Source organism: Heterocephalus glaber (assembly GCF_000247695.1). Next base: position 23,181,261 of record NW_004624763.1, on the reverse strand, counting down.
GTGCCCGGCTGGCTCCGTGCGGGGCAGAGCGCTGCGTGCGGCTCGGGCCGCGCCCCCTCTGCCCCGGGCGCGGTCTGCGGCGTCGCTGCGGCCTTGCGGTGACCACGCGCCCGCGCCCGCGCCCGCGAGGCCGGGGTTTGATTAAAAGCGGTCTCCGGCGCAGCGGACGCGCGGACGCGGCCTCTGCGTTGCCCGGCGTCGCCGCTCTGTGGGCTGGGATGGCCAGAGGCCCCGCCGGAGTCCGCGGTGTCCTGCTCACCAGCCTGAGCTGCTTTTAGTTGATTTCGTAACCCACTGATCCCGCACGCCGAGGCGCACGCCGCGCAGTTGGCCTCCGGAGCGGGATTGCCGTCTGCAGAGCGCGGCCGCCCAGTGGCGGCGCCCAGCCAGCCTCCGCCGCGCTCCCCCGCGCCCTGAGCTGAGCTGAGGTCGCTTCCCGGGAGAAGCTGGCCACCTTTTCCGAAGGTGCAGCCCAGAGGCGCTTTCCGACTCCGCGCTGGATGTGGCCGTGGGCGGCTGGCCACTCCCCCGGCCCGGACCTGCTGCTTCCCCTTTTCTTTCCCTATTCCATCTGCAAATAATCAACCCTTCACAGCAGCGCTCTCAGGCTCCTCTGGCATTGTGTTTAGTCTGCTCTATGATCTCAGATGCTCCGTAATATCATTTTCTTAATGAAATAAAATTCTTGGCAGAGATCAGATAATTTAGTCAGTTAAAATCAATTGCATCCAGTCTGGAGTAGAGAGCAAATGTAAGTTTAACTCTGTGTTTTATTTCAAAGTATAAGTAGCGGATTGAGCGGACAGAGTGCTGACCTGCGCTTTGGGGCCACGCGTTGGGCAGGAGACCACTGAAGGACGCACATCGCCCCCAAGTTTTGCTGCCTTTTCTCCCCATATTTTGAAACAAAATCTTGAAAGTAAAAACGCACGTGATAGTGAGGAATGGCCCAGCCACGATACCTTTTTATTGATTAGGCTCAGGCTGGCGCTGCATTTCGGGGGCCAGCCGAGGCCCTGGCTGTGGCTGAGGACAGAGTGGTAGCGCAGTCACCCCGAGCTGCTGCGACCCCTCCGCCTGTGTCTGTCCTGGGAACACGCAGCATTTATTTGTAAGGCAAATGGGATTATCTGGTTGGTCTTATTTTGTGGAATGGTTGGAAGCAGCATTGGGGCTGAGTTGCTGAAAGTGGACAGACGAATTGTAACTTCGTTACTGTGTCTTGGAATTTCTCGATCTCGGCGTGTGGTGACTTAGGTCTCTCTCTTACATTCTGGTGCTGTGCCATCATATTTACCGGGGTCTAGGCAGACATTTGCTCAGCTCTGAGAAAGTTTCAGATGGAAATGGGCTTCTGGCCATGGCCTGCTGTGCGTGTCCTCCCTGTGCAGCACGGAAGCCCTGCGTCTCTTCCGAAAAGTTACATTGGCTTCTTCCCCGAAAACGAAGTGTTCATCACAGATAGTGTGGTGTTTCTGGCAAATGAAATTGGGAGAAAAGATAAACACTTTCTTTTAAGCCATATAGAGCTAAATGCACTTGTATTTGTGTTTTTAAAAATTAATGAAGCAATCTGGAGATGCCTGTGTTTTACAAGTCATTTCAAAGAATGCTTTACTTTTCATAGGGTTGTTTACAGACACAAAGTGGCACAGTGGAACATACAAACTGGTTACACTTAAGCGGAAAAGCTTCAAGATGCATTTCGTATGCATGCATTCTTCAGTGCTGAAGTATTTCAGAGAGGCTGATGTGCTGTTTACCTTTACAACACAAGCACATTCTTCCTTTTCTTTTCTCTCTCTTTTTAATCGGCTGTGTTTGTTTCCAGGTAATTGCATCAGCTTTGGTGGCCACTGCATTACTTACTGTACAGGAAGGTCAGAAACATGCTGTGTGCAAAGCAACATCTGATTTCCCCCCCACTCCGAAACTTGCAAGTGCTCCAGGGTAGGTGATGCTGTCCTGTGCGGCCTTCTGGTCCTGGCTGACTTTATCTGCTTTTAAAACCAGGCATAGTGGGAACCAGTAATCTGCAGTCAGAAGTTGAACATGACGCTTCTAATTCCTTAATGCAAAACCACCTCTTGATTTATGCAGAAACTGCCCAGGTCATAGATCACCCAGGCTACTTTTCACTTCTTCCTTCCAGGTGGTGGCCTTGAAATCAGACCTCCCTTCCCCCTGGAAGCAGGTGACGTAGCACCTGGGCCTGTGTAGGTGCTGAGCAGAGCTGTGGCCTCCAGTCTGTTGGAATTTACTCTTCAGTCTGTGCGGTCTCCCCTTTCTCTCCTTCCTCTCCCTGACAGTTTGCTTTAGAAACTTTTGAAACCAGGCTCTATTGTTTGGAGCGGTCTCAGATGCCCAGTGGCCCTGGGCAGCAGGCACAGAGCCGTATACAGGGGGCCTTGTGGTGTGCGGCATCCTCCCTGTCCGCCGGCCCTCTCCCTCCGGAGGCGTCCTTGCCAAGGTCTCTCCTCCAGCCCAGGACCCCACCTCCTCCCTCTGCTTCCTCTCTCTTCCATTTCTCTAGGTGTGGCCTGCTGCTCTTCACTGTTTTTTCTGTCTTCTCCCTGGGGTTTCCCTGGCTTCTTACCTGCATTTCCATGGTGCCCCCTCTGGCCTCTGCTTCTGTTTTGGGCTTGGGTTTTGTAGATTCTGGTTTGTTCTCTGCCCCGTAGATGGGGATGCCGGGCCCCTGGGGGCAGCACCTCCCCCTCCCCTGGCCTCAGGGACCCTTGTCCCCCTGGGTGGTGCTTCTGTCCCTCCATCCTTCCTGGTCCGGTGCTCTGGCTCCTCCTGTCCTGGCATCTGCACCATGGTCCTCACTTGGTCCTCCCGGTCTGAGCCACTTCCTACTTCAAGCTCGGCCTGGACCTGGCCATGCTTGGGCTTTGGGTGGGCCCAGGCACCCCTCCTTCCCACAGCAACGGGGGCTCCTGCTTTCCCTCCCCGAAGTCATGGTCACAGGTGACTTTGCTCTATAGGCCAGCAGGATGCCACCGCCTCCAGGAAGCCTTCCTGGAATTAACTGCCTGCCTTTCCAAGCCCAAACCAGCACTTCCCTCCTGGTGTCTCATCTTTTCGTGCTACTCTGACAGGATTCTTTCTTTCCTCTGCATTCTGGTTATTTTCCTCGTGTCTCACCAACCTAGTTGGAGCCGGGCAGGGAGACCTCAGGGAAGGGGAACTGTATTTTCAAAAACACATTTTTCTAGAAAAAGGTAAATAAGAGATTGACATCCCCAGCCACTGCACCTGTACAAATGAGTAATCACTTCGAGGAATGAAAGAAGCACTTGCCGTCTTGATGGGCACAGCACTAACAGCGTGGGTGAGGCAGTGCAAGGAGCACTGGGTCTTTCCCCCCGACGCACGGCCCAGATCCCTGGGCATGGGACTCAGGTGGGCATGCGTGTGACAGAGGGGCCCTCCTGAGGGAGTCCTGTGAGCACTCCAGGACCCAGACCTGCCCAGCTGCTTACCAAAGGTTGCGAGACCTTAGACTAGCAGTTCAGAGGTGGAGCAGGAGCGAGGGCCCAGCTTTTCACAGCTCTCTGGCTTTTCCAGTCCGCTGCTCACATTTAGTACAAGTACAATAAAAAAGAACGAAATGAGCTCTGAACCCATTCAACAGTTCTTCAGACCAGACGTTACTGGATCTCAGAACTTCCTACAGCTTCTAATTATGCTAATAAAGTAACTGATATTAAATAACTGGAGGCCGAGGGGCAGAGTAATTGAGAAGTAGGTCCTCAGGTGTGTATTAGTAAAAAACTGCATAATTGTTATGATAGATTTTCGGATCAGTATTCTTATATCTGAGTTATAGGGACCTCTTGTCTTTGGTACTCCAAGAGCAAGAACACGTGGATACGTGTGTGTTTGTGTGTGTGTGTGTGTACACACTCAGTGATGTTTGTACTGATGAATGTGTTCACAAGGGTGTGTATATATGCTTTCATATATATGCATCATATCACCTTTAGAATTTCCTTGAACTGTTACAACATTAACCTCCCGCTGAAGGAGAGGTAAAAGGAGCACTTGTGAAATAGAGGTTGCCTTGCTCAGCACATTTCTTTTGAGCAGAAAATCTTAAGTTGGAGTTCAGAGGTGGGTCAGTCTTGGTGGCCTTCTAAAACGAGAGGCTACCTCCATTCCGCTTGCTCTGAGGGCCCAGGGAGATGCCGGAGCTTCCCCTAAGCCTCAGAGGGGTCCGGGGTCCATCTCTGTCCTTGAATGGGTTCAGAAACATCAGCTCAGAAAGAGCAGGGCGACTTTCTCAGCAGGGCGGTCGGTGCAGGTTGACTTTCTAAGTTTGTTTTCCTTGTATGGATTTTGAGTTGTTTGCCTGGCATGTGCTTAGCAGTCAAGGCCCCAGTGAAAGCGGGGTCTCAGAATTCACTTCAGTAATTGTTTAGTTACTTGCCCAGGAGTCCCTTCCTCAAAGACAGCAGGTGATAAATTCTCCTCTCCAACCCCACCTAAAGAGTTTGTAAAAGCATAGAACAAATACACAGTACGAGGGTTCATTCCCGCTTCTCTCACGGCCTAATTCTATCTCGTGAACAAGATGCTTTCGCAGTGGTAGAGGCAGCTGCTCCGGCCCTGCGGCACGGGCTGGCCTGGCGGCCTGGACCGTGCTGCTGTCGGCGGGCGCCCAGGGTCCCCAGCCTGCGGCTGCTGCACACCGGCTTCCAGCCCGCCGGCTGTGCTCTCCCGAGGGCGCGCTACGACAGGCTCGGCCGACAGAGGGCGCGCTGCGCATTCTTTTCCTCCGCCTCCTTGGGCTCTGGGCTTTGCGCGGCGGCTCTGGTCTCTGTTCCTGCTGTCAGCATCACAGGCCAGGACACCGGGCTAGGAAAGAGCAAGTACTGCATTTCTGCTTTGGTCCTGAGACCTCCCTGGGAGGCAGGCTTGCCAGCCTCAGTCGCGGACAGGAAGACAGAGCGAAGCTGGCGCCCTGTTCGTCTGCAGGGGGACCCCGCTCCTGCATCCACTCTGGGTCACTTCCGGGCTTTAAGCGTAGTTATTGAAATGCTTTCCGTAGAGTTCATGCCTGGATCTTCAAGCCGTGGAGAGCTTGGAGCTGCCCGGAGGCCACCAAGCCGATGCTTCTCCGTGTTTGCCAGCGCTCTGCACAGACAGACAGCGTCTCCACAGCCTGCCATCCTGGGACTGGTGGACGCGGCCTCTTCGTATTTGAAAATCTAAAGTTTGATTTTTTCAGCAGCGCTTCTCCCCTCCTCGTTGGCACCCACCTCGCCTGCCTGCTGTGTCGGATGCCTCCTCCAGCTGCTGACGTCGAAGGATTTGTGCTGTTGGCCCTAACCTGCACCTTGGAGAGTTAAGAGTTAGCATTCTTTTCCTCCAAGACTTTCACGCTTGCTTTGCTTTATCCTGCTGGTTCACGCAGGAAATCTGCTCTTCTCCTGGAAGCTTGGCTGTTCCTGTGCTGGGTATGCTGTGGCCACGTGGCACATGCCACGTGCGACGCTTTGGTGACTCTGAGACTTCGTGTCCTCTTAGTCTCAGCAGCCACGAGTGCTGCAGCTCCTCCCCTCCCCGCAGTGCTCAGCATTACAGGGCGTTAGCGCCCCGACAGACAGCAGTGTCAATTCGCACTGGGCAGTTTTGGTGGGAAACGTCGGTGACTCCAGAAAGGCCTGTGCGAGTCCTCACCCGCGGGCCTCCAGGAACCACTCTTTACTTCGGTAGAAGGGAGCAGGCAAATCCCACCAAAGTCTTAGCTCCGCGCATCAGTCTTTGAGGGTTAGATCTCAACTCACGTGTGCACTTTCAGGTTAATACAACTTAAAGGGGGGACATAGATTTTCCCTCACGCCAGCATTCCGTCCAGGGTCGCGTCACCAGCCCGCGGTGTTCTGCTCACAGGAATGGCGAGAAGGCTCCGCCCAGGGCTCTGGGAATCGCATCTGCGCATGCACCGGGTGCCAGTGGTTTTCACATCGGGCGGTTTCCCGCCCCTAGGTTTTGCTCCATGCTAAGTGGGGGAAGGGAGCTGGCCACAATGGGATGGCCCTAATTTCTCTGCAATTATTCGATATCACGTGGGTGCCCAGATGTTCAGATAAATAGAATTCTAAGTTAGTTTTTGCATTTCATCCACTCCAGTACAGCTGTTCTCTACTTCCTCCTGTCTACGTAGAAGAGCCCAGAGCTAGTACCCAAGACGTTCAAAGTGTCCTGCAACCTTACACGCACGCACACGCACAGAGAAAGTGAGCTAAGAGGTCATCAGGAAGGAAGTCTCAGCGATTAGCGTTCACGTTTAGCTCTGTGTTCCTCCAGCTTGGGAACCACCCGGCAGACTTCGGCAGCCCAGAGCAGGACTGTGTGTGCTGAGCACCCATGTAGGGACAGAGACCTGGGCCCTGGGCCGACTTTCCCAAGCAGCTGGGCTGCCAGATGCCTCCTGTTCAGGGCAGGACATGGAGGCCACTGATGGGGCCTGGGTCAGCCGCTGTCCTCTGAAGCTCTGAGCCCAGTAAGGACCACTGTTTCGACCTCTGCCGACCTGCAGACACGCAGTGCACTGGGAGAACCTCCTTCCCATGCTTCCAGACCTGCAGTGGAGCAGCACGTGGACCCCCAGATAGTGTCAGGCATGTGGGATGAATGCCGAGACTTCACCACACTCATGTGATTCTTTGCCTTGGTTTTCATTGGTTGAAATGTTGTAAAGCACATCCTAGATGTTTTCATTTCACACTATATGTTTCTGAATAGTTTTTAAGAATATGGATATTTCCTTATCAAACCACAACGTTACTACTATTCCTAGCAACATCAGATACTCCTCCATAACACCTATTAATAATCCCTATGTAAGGGATTTTCCCAGTTGCTCAGACATCTGTGCAGCCAATGTGTTGAGGTGAGCATTCCCTAAATCCCCACTCCTTGGCTGGCCACATGTCCCTCGAAGGTCTTTCGTTCTAGATCAGGACTTCTCTTCCTTCCATTTTCCTGTGCCATCGACAGGTTGTGCAATCCGGGTCAGTTTCTTGCAGAATGTCCAACCTTTGGGATGTCCCATCTGCTCCTTGGTGAGGGTGCTGTGACCTGTTTCTCTCTCCACCGTGTTTTCTGCCAGCTGCGAGGTCTGGAAGCTTTGGTCAGTCAGTTCAGCGCTCTGGCTGGAACACTCCGCCAGGCGGCCGGGGACTTCTGTCTGCTCCCTTCCTGGTGATAAGAGGCTGTCACTGGGCTGGTGATGCCTGGTGGCCGTCGCTGGCACATGTGCACCCTCTCTGTCTGGTGGGTGCTTCTGTTGGTGACTTTGTGGAGCCCTCACTTGCATTAGGGGTTGCTGAATGGGCGTTTCCTCCTCGTTCTGTTTTTGTGCCTCATCAGCTGACGACTCTTCTGTTAGTGGCCTGGCCATGGGTGGGTTATTGCTGAAAACAGTTCTCTCGGAACAAGTAGGCAGTGAGCTTCACTCTTCTGCAGCTTCGCCTTCCTTCCCATGGAGCAGGCGATGACCCACTTCCTCGGGGTGAGTGCGGCTGCTGCTCCGTGCAGAGCAGTGGTGGGGTGATGTGAAAAGGACCTTCCAGTTTCTGCCGTGGGGACCGAGCACAGCCCTCTGGGACCTGCATCCCATGAGATGTCTTCCGCTGGTGCTCTCTGCTCCCACTCACAACACAGCCACTCAGCCAGCTACAATGGCTGCAGCCCATGTAATCTGAGGCTCATGGGTAGGAAGGTAACGCTTTGTGCTCCTTCAACACCTGCTGGAAGGCTGCTGCAAGGAGAGGAAGGAAAATATTCGAGGAGACTAACTGGCCACTGTGGGATCCATCTCATCCCCGTCACCCGGGAATGACTGGGGACTCTGCAGAGCTGGCCTCACACAGCCAGGCGACGCGTCGCGGAGTCCTGCAGGGGCACAGGAGGGACTGGCGGTCCTGTCACGGGTGCTCATCCGGGGCCAAGCGTTGAAAACCAACATGCGCCCTGCTTTTTGGCTCTATCTGGCTCTTCTTAATTACAGAAATCTTCATTCCTGCACCTGCTCAGCTCCTTGCTACGAACCAAGCCGCCCCTGTGTGGGAGTCATATGAGCTGTGCAGAGCCGCCGCCATGCGCGTGTGTAGAGCTGCACCGTGCAGCGCAGGTCAGGTCACTTCACACAGCGTCTGCCACCTTTAACCGGGGCAAAAGTGTTGTGAACAGAGAAATAAGAACTAGGAATGCATTTCACTAGGAAAAGAAAGGATAAATTCTTCTTTTTCTTCAGTGCATGTAGTGCCTTTAATTCAGTAAACAGATCACATCCCAATGGCTAGACGTTCATGCCCTCTCTGTCCACCCCTTCCTCTACTTGGCTTTTGAAAATTGTTTTTATGATGAACCCTCTATATCACTGAGGCTTTTTGGTGTTTTGCCTGGGAAGCAAGTAGGACTATGCTATGCTTATGTACGAAGTTGATTTTTTTAGAGAGCCACTTCTTGAAGTTTGTAAAATAAATATAAACTTTAACTGTATGTGTCAGGTAAAAAAGAAGCTGAAAACCAAGACCAGACCGGGCCACAACAAGTCTTTATTGCATGGACGATCTGCTGGGCTGTCTCTGAACAAAGGAGAGACTAAAGCAATGTGGCCGGGGCGGGGAGCGCTTCTTACAGGAGCGGGGCGGGGCTGAGTGAGGTCCTGGCGGGGGGGGGGGGGGGGGAGCCTGTGACTTCAGTAGTTGCTAGGAGGAGAGCGAGCATCGGGTTACTCTTGGTGGGAGCAGGGGCGTGCTGGGAAGAACGTGGCTGTTACACACAGCAGCACCCTAAATCGGAGGGAACCTATCAGTGTGCGTTGCTGGAAATTTGGAAAATGCAGAAAACTATCATGAGAAAAGGCCAAAGCTACCAATAATCTTGTCATTAAGTGATGACCATCACTAACATTTTGGTTTTTACTGTTTCCCATTTTTCCCCTTCTAAATAGAAAATTTAGGAACTGTACATTGTAAGCACATGTTCAGGACTATTTTAATGCTACTTGAGATATTTTTATCATAACTTATTATTCATCATGAAATATTAAAATCCATTCTTTATTTTAAAATTCTTTATTGTTGGACAGTTAAACATTTCAGTGTTACTGAAAGTTTTCAGGTTCAGAAATGCTGCTCTGAACATCCTTGTAATCCGCTTCCTACCCCCAAATCATTCACAGAAACACTTCTGGTTCCAACAGTGTCCTGCGCAGAGCTGAGCGGAGCCCTGGCCCCAGCTGCGAGCCAGGGCCTGGAGCATCTCATCCCACCCTCATGTGACCTTGGAACGACCTCATCCTTCTGGCCACCGTTCCCGTGAGGAGCCAGCAGCAGAGCTCACCAGTTTGCCGGGCCAGGGACAGAGCAGGCGGGCGCACAGCTGGGGCCTGGCCGGCGTCCTGCGGTCCCGCAGCCCTTGGCGGGGCCTCCTGCCGGCTCTCCAGGGTCGAGCGTCGGGCGCTGGGGTGGAGGGCGCCCGCCTCTTTCCTCCACGTGCATGGCCTGCTGGGGTCTCAGGCTGACCGTGTCCCTTGTCAGCTCCAGGGCAGCTTTCGGACTGATTGTCCTATGGCTTTTGGTTCACAGGGCACCCAGACCACCTGCTCATGAAGCAGAAGTTGGTGCAGTTGATTTCCCCACCTCAGTGCTTCATTGAGCTTCCACTGTAACCCAAAAAAGTCGCAGACTCCTCACCTAGCCTGCCAGGCCCAGGGTGACCTACCTGCCTACTTCCTGATGGCACTTTTTCAACACTGAACACACTGCTGTCTCAGGACCTTTGCATATGGCATGTTCTCCATCTAGAAAGCTTTCTATGTTCTTTCCATGACTGGCTTCTTTCCCAACAACTAGGAAGGGATCTAAAGTGGCTCATTTTTCTTCTTTTCTATTTTCTGTAGCAAACTATGAGGGCTGGGCCTAGGAGGAGGTAGGGGATGCAGGGCCCTGAATGGCAGGCAGCTGTGTTCTTGCCCCTGTGGGTGTTTCCTTGGACTGTGCTCCTGGAGCTCCACTTCCTTCTTAAATGTTCTAGAATTCTGTGTGTGTCTAGGGAGAGAACCTGCATCATCAGACTGTGAGGGAAGCATAAAGTTGGGCTAGGCTCGGTGTTGTTGTGACTAGAAGTGTCTGTGGGTTGCAGGGGGAGGGCACTGTCTGGCTTGCAGTGTAGACAGGAAAGAGTTTGAGCCAGGATTTGCAAGGGTTTCACCTGTCAGGACCTTTCTGGGACTCTGGGGATGGAGGACATGGTAGGGAGAGGGCGAGGGGTTTGTGGGTGCCGGGGTGGTCTGGGAGCTGCTGCCACTGCTGGGGGCACATCCTGCAAGGTGGCTGGGGCGGAAGCGGAGCCAGGTCAGTGAGCATTAGAGGACCCAGGTGATGGAAGTGTGTTACACACGTGCGCATGGCATTCTGTGCAAGCACTGTGCACTGGGAAGGAAGGGACCAAGTTCAGCACCCTGGTGAGATCTGGAATGTACAGAGTCCTGAGGTCCTTCATTCAAATCCTGACAAGTGTGTCTTCAGCAGCTCTGCCACCATCAAACAGGAGGACAGAGGAGAGAGAGAGCGAACTTCAGTTCACCCTTTTGACCTAGGATTCTGTCTGTTTAAAAAGTTTGGATTAAATGGTCCTGACTCCTTTTAAGGAAAAAAATTCCTATCGGTGTCTTCGTTTGGTCCAAATTTTTACACTGATCGAGATTCCTCCATGTCTCAAGCACTGTGTGAAGCTGGTCAGACTATTTTGCTTCTGGCCTCAGCCTTCCTGTGGTGAATGGGACCCCGGGAGCTGTGGTCACAGAAGCGCGGCTGGCTGGCAGAGGTCGACGCCCGGCTGTGCCTGGTATGGGGCAGTGCAGGGACTGCTGTCGAGGGCTGAGCTTCCCACTTGGTTCTTCTGTACTGGCTATGTTCACCTCGCACATGTCTTTAATAAACTCCCTACTCGTGGCTTGGAAAAAGCCCCTGAGTGGCATCTTTATTTTTTTAAATTTTTTTTTCTTATTTTTCCCCCATTACCTGTGTGCCCTTCACCCCCTCCACCCTTCCCTATTTACAAAGATTTTGTTTCCATTTTTTTCTCATAATTTTTTCTTTCCCTTCTTTCCTTTCCCCTTCCCCTCCCACTTCCCCTTCCCTTTTAGAACTTTTCTTCCTATTTCACATTATCAATTATACATTTTAATCATTTTAATCCTTATTTACACTTTCAGTTTCTCATATTAGAGAAACTATTCGGCATTTACACATGTGTGTCCTATTTATTTCACTTAAGAGTACCGCCTCAATGTGCATCCATTTAGCTA
>NW_004624763.1:23126141-23159545 GCF_000247695.1 Heterocephalus glaber | reverse complement strand
CTGAGTGTAACAGGGTAATCCATGCTGAGAGTAACAGGGTAATCCATGCTGAGTGTAACAGGGTAATTCATGAAGATTGTGTGAAGTCCATTGCTGTTGCTGGTAGTGAATCATTTAGACTTTGTCTCGCTTAGGTTTTTCTCTTGCAGAGGATTCAATCTCCTCATTCCCAACCTACTTTTCTTTTGTCTCCTCTCCTTGCTAATAAGCAGAGGTCTCAACTTGGAAGATGTGTTTTTCTGGAGAGAGCTTTCAGCACATTTCAATTTGGTATGACACTTTTATGTGTTGGGGGGGCAGCACATAGAGAAAAGAGCTGATAATTTCAGTGAAGATGGGAAGAAGATAAAGCTGACCTTGTGTGTGGAAGCCTGACGGGCCAGGTGTCCTGCACACAGCATCCCTTTCCCAGACTTGGTAGTTAGCACATTTCCAATGTGGGCCATTTCAGGATTTGATTTCCATGTAGCTTTGACTACAACCTGAGTCCTCCCCACTCCCAGCAAAGCCTCACTCTACCTTGAAGCCTCTGTGGTCCAAATTGTGGCTGGGCCTCTGCAGTTATTACTCCAACTCTCAAACAAAGAGGAAAAAGCCAACATCAAGTTTTTAAAAAACAAAAAATTGGAGCCAAGCTACAAATATAGGATATTGTCTATACTCATCAGGCTGACTTAACATTTGTTAAAATTATTCTACATCTGATTCATCTGTTCTTTTACCTCTGCTAAAGCTTGTTTTGCTTGGTTGTATAGAGTCTAAGTTGCTAAGTTGCCCAGGCAGAGCTTGAACTCATGATCCTCCTGCTTTACTCTCCTGGGTGCTAGGCTTCCATTTGTGCACCACCACGGCTGAAGCTGTGTACTTTATCTTAACACACTTCATTATTTATTTATAAAATGTAGCTCATTTATAGCAATGCCATTATCACACTTATCAAAATTAATAATTCCTCAGCATCACTGAAACCACCACACTGCGCTTTGTCTCCAAGATGCTTTTTACATTTCCCCAACTAGAACCCTGATTCAAACAGACACGCTAGAGACCCGCGATGAGGACGCTGTATTCCTGATGCAGTTGGAACGTGTGAGGAGGGGGAAAGGCCCTCGGCCTAGGCCTCAGCCTCACTCTCATGGGGCTTCCCAGGGCTTTGGGAGGAACTGACACTTTCTCTGCTCCGACCCAGAGGGCTCTGCGATCTTGCCCCAGATGAGCCACCACACACACACTGGAGAGCTGCAGTTTCTGGTTGAGGGAGGGATTGCTTTGCAGTATGCATTCCATGTCAGGCAGATGCAATGATTTCATGCCCTGAAGTTAGTCCTGCAACTGCGGCTTTGATTGCTCTTAGCAAAGTGCATACAGAGAGCACAGTGACTCAGCAGCGATGCGGCTGTGCTAGCTTCCCAGGTGCCGTGGCATGCCCAGAAGGACGCAGGATGCAGGGCGCAGGGCGCAGGACACAGGATGCAGGGCTCAGGACACAGGGTGCAGGACGCAGGGCGCAGGGCTTGGTGCTGCTGTCTCTGCTCTCTGCTCCATGCTTTCCACACGTCACTGGCACCAAGTGCAGCCCACTCCCTGTTCTTCCTTTAGGGAAACTGAAGGGTTGGGGAAGCATGGTGAGCTGGTGAATTGTACATTTCTACAGCAAGATCTTCTCTTTAATAAGTAGCACGCTGCCAGCTTTGGTGAGACCAAAATGCTGTGTAAGGCTGCACTTGAATAAAAGAAGCTGGTGGGGCCAAAGAAGTCTAACTTTGATTATAAATTGGTGCCCACCGGGCGCCCCTGCTCTGGGGCAATTGCCACGGTGTGAAATGACCCTGGTGTTGAATGACACGAGGCAGTGTCTTGTCTTCAGATGGGGAAGGAAAGTAGGGACCCGACCTGAAGGCTGCAGGAAGCTGGGAGGAGGGAGACCCCAGGGAGCGCTCGGGTCATCCAAGCCCGCCATTGCCATTCAGCAGCAGGGGCTGGGCTGAGGGGCAGGAGGGGCCTGCGCCTGCCTGTGGTCTGGCTCCAAGGCCGAGGCCGTTTCCGGCAGCCGCCCTCCCTCTCCGCACCGCTGTCCCTCCGTCCCAGCCCCAGCGCACCGCTGACCCTGTGAGGCTGCAGTCCAGGGGTGGACACCCCTCCTTTCCCGCCCGCACTTCTTTCTTCCTTTCTTCCTGTGCTGGAAGCTGAGGAAGCCAGGTACGGTCTCCCAGGGATGGCAGGTGACCTGGGCAGATTGACGCCTCTCCCAGTTCAAGGCCCTGTTCTGGCCTCTGCCTTTACAGGGGAAGGAGGGAGGAAAGCAGAGTCCAGTGACCAAAACTGAAATCTTCAACGTCACAGTGTTAGTGATTGTGTTTCACAGTTCCCTTCATGGTTGATCTTGAATTTTCAATCTGTGAAGTCAGTCTTTAAAAAATTGCTATGTCACTTATTATTCAAACTCTGAGGGCAATATGTATGTTCCTCTTACTTCTGAAAGAGCCCTTTGGAAATATGAAGATTTAGTTTCTTTTGACAAAATGGATTAACAGCCTACCTTGTGAGGTTTTCCAAGTGAGTGTGATTCATAGTGTTTTTAATAATCAGTAGAAGCATTAGAGTCTGTTTCTTAAAGTTGGAAGCGTAATAGGGCCATTCAGTTGTACCACAAGAAAGGGAGACTGGTAATGGCTCCATCTGTTTACTTTTCAACTTCCGGAGTCTTGTTTCTGCACTGTGTAATGGTGATCCATTAGTGCAGCACGGTCCTTGAGATCTTTCAAGTGCCCTGTTTGCAGCCAGCATTTGAAGGAAGATTAATCTGCCAGTAGGTTCAGGCATGATGACACCATGACTTATAAACAGGCTGGTCGAGCTGCAGTTTAGGAATGTGACTTAGGTGCAAACCCCCTGAGAGACAAGAAGCAGTGAGCAGTGGACTTGTGTATTGGGTCTTTGGTGATGAAAGATGGTCATCCTGATTCCTCAAGAATATTAACATAGGACTCTAATCAATAGTAGCAAAATATTTGCCAGGGTTTGAGAGACCTTGGACGCCATACAGTGATTTCATGAGTGTTAGGTCCTACTGTAATACTGTACCTTCAGAAGGAGGCAGACTGAGCAGTTTGTTGGCAGAAATGTGAAAGAAACCCATTTCATAATAAAGAAATTATTATTTTCATAATAAAGGCTTTTTTGTTTGCGGGTTATAATTGGGCCTCCTCAGAGTCCTTCCTGACTTGCTTCAGGTGGCAGGGCGAGTGGAGCCTCGCGGGACACCAGAGGAGCTTGTGCGCACCCTTGTCACAGGGCTCAGCGACTGTGCTGGTTTTATTTCCGCGCACGTCCTAAATGGTGGAGCCTGTGGAGACGAAGGAGGAGTGGATGCGGGCTCCACTCCAGTCAGGTCCCCAGGGACTCTGGCTGGCACCTGCAGTCACCCGGGGGCCTCCTTGCCTTGGACACTAAAAGTCGGTGCTGTGGCTGCAGAGTCACTGGGACAGGGCACTCGCCGGGGCCTGCTCGGCACAGGACAGGATGGGTGCCGGTGCCCAGGACCAAGGACAGCCCTCTGGCTTCCGTGATCGATCCTGAGTGCGAGGCCCATGCCAGCTGCACACCGAGGTGGAGACCCCAGCCACCTGACCCGCTCTGGCCAGCCCTTGGGCATTGAAGCGAAGCCAGTCTGGGTCTCTCCACCAGCGTGTGCCCTTTCCCAGCTCTACTGCACCATTCCTCACCCTCGTACTTCTGGAACTGGAATCCAGGCTGAGGGCCTGGACAGCTCACACCCTAGCCGTCTTATCTTCCTTCCTGACCCAGGATCCTGCCTGGCAAAACTCTCCGCTCCATCCCCGGGAACCACACAGAGCAACATGGAGATGATAACAGGGGAGACCGTCATTCCTATCAAAAACATTTGAGCTCCAGCGAGTGCCCAGGCAGCCCTGCTGACTGCAGCTTGTGTTCCCCACTGGAGTCTGATTCTGTGAGGACAAGGACTCCCTTTGTCTTTGCTTCCTGGCTCTTAGCACCGGGTGGAAGGAGGCACAGTTAATTGGAGGAGGAATTACTGCAGCACCTCTGTCATGCGGAGCAGTTCTCACCACTCGTTTTAAACTAGAATAGCTCCCACCTGTCCTTCTGCTTCCTGTCTGTTGGCGAGTGTTGCATGCGTGAATGTGCTTGTTCTTGCTGCTCGAGCTCTACCTCAGCATTTCTTCTGTGGGGAAGGTGTTGGGCACACCGCACTCTCCCTTGAGTCCGCACCATCCTCCTGGGGACCAAATGTCGTGATGAATGTTGTCTTGCAGATTCTGGGCAGTGGGATAGCTACTGCTTCCTGCTTCTTGTGCTGTTTTTCTTGTCTGTTATAGGTGTGGGAGATTTGAGCACAGGGAGTCTTAGCTGCTGGTTTTGTATGCCATAGGAATTTTCTTTAAAAAATATGACTTTGAATATTGCCATGATTTGATAATAGCCACTTGTATGTTGGTGTAGCAATAAATAGCATTTTATCTGATTTCTCACAATGGTCCTTAGTGACTTCCCCTGTAAGGAGAAGGAAGTAAGTGTTGGGGCCTTCATAGGTCGTGGCTCTGGCAGCTCCTCGATTCTGCAGGTGGATGATACAGAAAGGACTTGACATGACTGACTACATTCTGAAAACGCTTCACGCAGAGGAAGAAATGTGGTCAGGTTTGGTGGTGGCCACAGTTTGCCAACCTCTTTTTAGGTCCCTTTTTAGACAGAAAACCAAAAACAAGACCTGAAACCCAGCTCCACTCTGTCACCATTCAGATCTGTGCACCTGTATCCGTGTCTGTGTCCAAGGCAGGCCCCTGTCATTCGCGCGCGGTTCCGCGTGCTGCTCTCTGGAGGGGACACTACTGGACACTTGCTGCTGGACGCTTGCTGCTGGATGCTGCTGCCTCTCTACGGCACAGGCACTCTTGGGCCCTGCGATGGAGGGCAAGATGTCAGTAAACAGCGATTCTCTTAGCTACCCACGCTGTGAACAGTGGAAGGTGGCAGGGTTCCGATGACAGAGGAAACGCCACTTTCCAACGAATGAGAGCTGGTAACAGAGAACACTGCAGAGATGAGTTTCCTCATCTTGTGCCGTGGCTGCAGCTGGCGGTCCAGCCAGGCGAGGAGAGCAGGGATGCCCAGGGCGGGAGATCGGCCAGTGCCAGTCCCAGGGTCCCCAGAGGCCTCTGCCCTCTCGGGGAAGAGATAGAGGGTGGACGCATGGAAAGCCACGCTACATTAAGGGTTCCCTGTGAGGAGGGCATGTCCAGAGGGCTGACAGCGCCGCAGGGGTGGCAGGGCAGGGTCTGGGAACTCAGTGAGCAGAAATCACTGGCAGATCAGGGAGCAGGAAGCGGTGACAGAAAAGGTAGCACTGGGCCACAGGCCTGAGCAGTTTCCTCCCAGACATGGAGGTTGCGGACACGTGAGATTAAACCAGAGACAGGGTCAGAAGCACAGGGCGGCCTGGGCACTGAGGAGCTCAGTGGTCAGGCCCTGATCTCCTGAGCTGTGGGGGTGCCGCCTCCTGAGCTCTGTGCTGGCACTGTGGACGGCGACGGGCCTCTGGCCATGATGGCTCATGGTACAGAGCAGCCAGAATCACCAGTCTGGGGCTCTGATAGAGGCAGGTGCTTGCCCCAGGCCAGCTGCCAGGCTGGGAATGGAGGGTGAGAGGCCGAGCTTGGAAAATGTGGGGAATGGCTGAGTCTTTTTGAGGTGGGTGACAGTTACCATAAAGCTTGGACTGTACATGTGTGGAAAGGCGCTTGTGGACCGAGGAATGCATGCCAGAGGGGAAGCTCTGAGGGACTACAGTACAATGTCAGTCAGTAAGGATCCTGTGTTCTAGAAGGATGAAATCCTAAAGGAAACAAATACGATCCCTTTTCATTGTTTCTGTTAGGCACTGAAGAGAGAATTCAGTCCCTTGAACTGCACCTGTGCTGATGGGTCCACCGTATTGGGTAGCGCTGACTTGGAATGAGACATTGTAATTGGACTTAGGGATTTTTTTTTAACATTGTAAGCTCTCTACTCTTATGTGTTCCCAAATAGATATGCTTCTGTAATGAAGGATAAGTTCCCATAAGCGCCTTGAAATGATTATTTAAGAATTGTTTCTTGCCGTGACTATATTGAATGTTTTACCTGCACCTGGTATGTTACGAGGCTGCCACATTCCAGATCATTGGCAAAGCCCATGAGGTGAAACTTGTGTAGTGTTTATTGTTGAACTGATGAATGAGCCAATGCAGACGCTTGTCTATTTAAGCATCCAGATTGCCATTCAGTCTATTTTCTGGTGAGTAAATCAGTTAGATGAATTTTACTGAGAAACAGGAGGAAAGCATACTATGTTGGAACATACTCATTTTTAAAGTGAGAGCCTTATGATCTATGAAATATCTCTATCTAGATCCCTCAAGTGTTAATATTTTGTTATATTCACACTTGTCTTATAATATTATCCATTTTCCTGAAATTTTATATGTAATTTGGAGACATGATGCTCTTTACTTCTAAAAAAAATCTGTATTTCTGAAAAACAAAAGTCTTCTCATTTATACCTTTATTTTTATTTCTTAAATTAAGAACACTAAATATGATATAATGGTGTTATACAATCCATAGAACTTATTAAACTTTTGGTAATTATCCCACTAATGTTTATTTATTTATTTATTTATTATTTTTTTTCCAGTACTGGGAATCAAACTCAGGACCTGGCGCTTGCCAGGAAGGCATAGCACCAGTGAGCTGCATGCCTGGCTAATGTTTATTTGTAGAAAAACCAAACACTCCTGTTTCAGATCCAACCTAGAATCACATATCAAATTTATGGCCATGTTTCTTAGCTCTCCTTTAATCTGGGCCAGTGCTTGAGCTGCCCTTTCTCTTTCATGGCCTGCATGTTGAAGAATGCTGGTCTGTTTGCGCACTGGGTTTGGGTTTGTCTGATATTCCCCACCATTAGACTGAGGTCTGCATTCTTACCAGGCTGTGACAGGGTAATGTGTTCTCTTCAGTGTGTGGTGTCTGAGGAGCCGGGGGTGTCTGCTCTGTTTTCAGGGATCTTAACTTGGAGCACTATGCTAAGATTGCTTATCTGTGAAGTCACCAGTTTTCCCTTTGATATTAGCAAATATCCTCTGGGAGATGCTTTGATACCTTGTGAGATCGCGTTTCCCATCATACATTCATTCAGTGGTTTTAGTGAGTGCCCGAGACAGCTGTTACCATGGTGACTTGCAAATGGCGATCCTGGACTTGCCTCCTCCTGTCTTTGTTGGTGGGAAGTCCACGGTGAGAAGAGCTTCTCATCAGAGGTGTGTATTCAGATCTCATTCTCGACTTGGCATTTTCCTCTGTGAATTCTAACCTCTCCCATCCTTTACTCTGATTCTCCACTGTCCGGGGCGGGACTGGTCCTGGAGGCTGCTGACAGCCTGGTCTTTGTTCCCAGCACGCTTCGAACATCTGCTCTGTGGCACCAGATGCCTCAGGCTGATCTTCGCTCTCTTGACTCAGCTTTGAAGCAGCTTCTCTCTGAGAGTCTGGGCTGAGAACAGGTGCGCTGCTGCCACTGCGTCTTCGAGGCAAATGGAGCTGGGAAGTAGGAGTGTGTGCACCCCGTGACTGCTCTGCTCTGATTCCATTTGGAGTTCTTTCTTCCCAGTCCTCGTGGTTCCTGTTTACAGTGGACCCTTGACTTACAAACTCAGCTCATTCCTGGGGGCTGGTTGTAACTCAAGTTGGTCAGTGAAGGCCCCGGCTCCTCTACACCACCTTCGGCGTCTCTCTCCTGCACACAGGCAGAGCTCAGTGTCCTTAGAGAGACCCTAACCCAGGACCTCTCAGTGAACCCTACACAGGAGCGGATGCTGTCCTGTTCCTTCCAGAGCTCTTTAAGGGTTAAATCTGTGTCTGAGATCGTCTGGAAGCACAAGCAGCTGGTATTCAGGTTGTAACTCAAGACTTTGGTCATAAGTCAAAACTAAAATCCTGGTGGTTACGGAAGTTGTTCGTATGTCAGACTGATCATGATTAGAGGTTCACTGTATTTGTTGAGTATTTCCAAATTAACATGATATTGAGGTGTCTGTGTGTTCTATTTCCCCTCCCATCCACTAGGTTCCCGCTGCATTCCACCTGCTGCTGTGGGTAAACAATCTCCCTAGTCTCTGGTTCATTCACCTTCTGTTTTCTTGTTTTTCTTTTGTTTTGACAGCAGAGGTAATTTATATTAGATGCTCTTTTGTTGTTGTTGTTGTGTTTTGGTACCAGGGATTGAGCTTGGGACCTTGCGCTTGTGAGGCAGGCAGCAGAACCATGGAGCTACATCCCCGGCCCCATTAGATGCTCTTGGGTATTTGTCTTCTGTCCCTTAGCAGTATGTCCTAGAAGTAGAGTCACAGCAGTTTAGGGCTCTTCCTTTTCCTGGCTGAGTAATACTCTGCTGCGTGGACATACTGCAGTTTATCCAGTGCTTTCCTGTGTAAGGGTGTTTAGGGTGCTGCCAGTACAGTATTTTTCAATCATACATTGCAAAGAACTTTGCTGCAAAGAATGACTTTATTCAAATGTATTTCCAGATTAGTGAAATTTTCATTCTGTGGAAGCAATTTATCCCAACTCGTTTTCAAGTTTTCTTGGACGGAGCGTTTTGGAGTTGTATATGTGTTAACTTGTTGTTCTTCCTTCTGAAGCATCCTCAGTGTATAAAAGTGTTAAATTCTCCTACTTTTTTTTTTTTGGTACCAGGGATTGAACTCAGGACCTTGCACGCTTGTGCGGCAGGCGCCGGAACCACTGAGCTAAATCCCCGGCCCGAACTCCTACTTTTAAACACAGAAACATGCCACATTGGGAGGAGAACCACGAAATTTCAGTAATTTAATTCATGTTTAATGTGTGGGCAAGGGAGCCCTTATGCTTCCTGGCTTTTTATTATCTTAGGTAATCTGAGAAGCCTCTAATGAGAGGTTCTGAAAGAAATTGGGTAACTGGGCTCATAGCCGTAATCGAGACAAAGCGTGGCATGACTCCTCCCGTCTACTGCTGCCTCCTCCTGAGCAGGACGCAGGCCTTAAAGCCCCAAGCAGGTTGTGTGCACTTTCGGGTTCACAGTTGTTCTTCTGCTGTCAGCTGCCTCAGACTAGCTTGCTTGTCCAGGATCCAGCACTGTGGCTGAAGCAGTCCATCTGGTTCAAGTGTGTCATTGTACAGAATCACGAAGCTCCTGGATAGAAGCCTGTCCGTGGAGCACATAGGCAGAAGGCACGGATGCACACACACATAGGTGGGATGTATGTGTGGGCTCTGTGGGGCCTCGGTGGGCCGTCTCCCTTTGTTGGCCACGCCAGGCTGCCCTCACCTCACCATTCCGCCCAGGAGGGGTCCGACCTGCGCTCTCTGCCTGCAGTTCTGCGGCCCAATCTGGTCTCTGATCAGAGCAGACCCTTCAGTCCCCGGCCATGTGTGCTCTTTATCTGATCCTCACGCACTTGCACTCGGGTTTCCTGGACAAAGCCCTTGTTGTTCCTGGCTGATTGGCTTAACCAGGAGCTGGTGCCCTCCGGCTTCCCTTTCAGGGGTTGGGGCAGTGTGGCTTCTCCTGTGGATGCTCAGGGAGCTGATGCTCTCAGTTCTGAATTTCCGGCATTGGCCTGAAGTGCTGTGGCTCTGCTCCCTCCCTTGCAGTCACAGTGAGGGAGAGTTGTTCTCACTCTTCTAAAGAGTACTGGAGAGTAGTGAAGTAAATGCTAAGGGAGTTGGAGGTGGAAATCTGACTGTGGAGCTGTCTCATGACAAGGGACCTCGCTTGCTCGCTGTCTGCATCCTCCTCTCCTCATCTTGATAGTTAGCTTGCAACGTGGGACCAGTCTTGCTGTGCAGATTGTGGGGGAAGGAGGCAAAAAGCATGTCTTCCAGGCACTTTCGTTCCCCTCCCCCGTGCAGCTCCTGCTGTTTCTAAACTAATTTTTGTAGTGCGTGTTGGAGGTGTGCGGCAGAATGCGCTGATGGGCGCGCGTATAAAGTGGAACAGTTGCTGCCCACAGCGCACACCTCTCTCACCATACTCACACGTGTGCATCACAGGCCCTGACTCCGTGTCGGCTTGGAGACGAAAGGCAAGTGTTTCTCCCACCAGAGCGGGGCATCGAGAAACGGCTCCAAGTTTTGATGCCACTGACAGAAAGGGGAGAAGACCCTTTGCTGTCGTTTCTAAGACTCCTTTTTGGACAGACCCCCACCCCCATGTGAAGAAGGAGATGAGGATTTCATGAGGCAGAGACGGGCGCAGCAGCTGCAGTGGGTTCAGGGTGGACCAGGCTGGGGAGGGGGTGCAGACCAGCTGAGCGCTGGCGCCTGGTGGACTTGTGGGCGGCCGGCACGCACACAGGAGACCGCGGGAGGTGCGGTGAGGTTGTCAGTGGGCTGCAGAGGAGGCCGAGGGACACGGACTGGGGTGGGTGGCAGCCGCCTGGGCGAGGTCTCTGATGCTGGAGGTGGCTGGAGCCATAGTGAGACCATGAGGGTGACCCAAGACCTGAGGTGGGGGTGCGGCCCGCAGGACTGCCAGCTCTGCCAGCCCCGTTTCCAGGTCTCCAGTCTCAGGCCACTCTCTTGCGATTGCTGGACCAGGGGAGGACGCCTGCTCCGCTGAAAGTGGTGTTTTCCACTGAGGGATGGGGCTGAACACGCACAAGCAGCCACCCGCCTGCACTTGCTGTGGCTGTGGACTCTGCTCCCTGTGCCTAGAGCCACCGCCCTGCTACAAGGGAGACTGGAGAAGCAGAGGAGAGGGAAGGTTCTAAGGGTAAAACAGTTGATGAATCCCGGGGAGTCAGTCTCAGTAAATTCCCTGATGATTTGCTTGGCAAAGAGGTGCTGTCGCTTTGACTTCTGAATTGATGCTGCACCGCCAAGAGATTGTCTGCAGTAGCTGCCGAGCCGCGTGGCGCTTCCCCTGGTACTGTGTGCGGGTCCTGCGCCCAGGCACTGCTCAGTCAGCCTGCGTGTTCCTGGCAGTCGCCTGTCGGGCGCCTCTTCCCTCTCTGAGGAGCCAGCGCGAGGCGTCCGTGCCCAGTGCCCCGAGGATTCTCCTTGCACAGGAGCGATGCCGACACTGTCACTGAGGGGTCTGGGCGCCCTGACCTGAAGGGGAGGTGACCCCTGCCGTGGGCGCTGGCTTGGCGGAAGGGGCTTCCTGGCAAGACCCCGCCCTTTCCCAGTGAGGAAGGTCGTCTTCCCGGCGGCCGGGTAGGCCACGTGATCATCAGTGCCGAGGGATCGATGAAGCAGTGGAATGGAGCCTGACCGGACTCTGCCAGGGAGAACAGGGCGTGGAGACCAGGGCGGCCCTGAGTGCGAGGCCTTCCCTTCCGTTTTACTGAACCTTCCGGCCTTTTAGTGCGGGACGCAGGGCACGGCTTCGAGAGGTGGGCCCTTGGAGGCCGGCCTGGCGAAGTCGCCCAAGCTCTGGCACGAGAAGTGACGATGGCTCTTCCGGCAGTCGCTCCTCCTCCTTCCGGATTTGGCTGCCGCTAACTTACCCTGATCTGCTCATCGCACACTGTATGTGTATCAAGGCCTTGTGCTGGGCCCCGTAACTCTGTGCAAATGCTTTGTACCAGTTCGAAGACAAGCTAAGCGAAGGGCCCAGAGGAGTGGCGAGTAAGGGTGCTCTCGGGAGCCAGCCCGCAAGGGCAGCGTCTGGGCGGTGTCAGGCGGTGTCGCTGAGGCGTCAGCAGAGGCTCGGACAGGGCTGCTGGGAGCTGCAGGGCTCCCGAGGAACGGGAGCCACTTGCCTGGCACAACCACGTCCGCGCACGGACGGACGGCAGGCTGTGCGGGCACGGAGGTCCGGGGCCTTAGCCCTTCGGAGCCGGGATGGGGCAGTAAGAGGTGACCCTCAATCTTACTACCAAGACATGAGACAAAGCACAGGAGCCCATTTTTGTAAAGAAAAATTTGAAAACAACACTGCGTGGCAATCAGTGGAGGACTGGTATATTTGCAGGGGAAATGTGGTCGTAGTGCCCCTCACATACGTTCAGCGCAGAAAGCGCTTCGGCCCTCTCCATGACCGACCGCTGTTTTCTTCATGTAGGTCAACAAGAAAAACAAGAAAGAAAGGATACACTGTGATCTTTCCCACCCAGCCCTGTGAGTGAAAAGTGGAAAAACCCGGAAATCATCAAATGAAAGTTTAAAAGCAGGCGCAAACCTGTGCTGGTACTTAGTCCGGACCGCAGGCCTGTGGGAGCCCACAACCTGGAGCCATCAGGGAGGCGGTCAGCGCTGCAGAGAGGAGACAGACACGCAGCAGGGAGGGCAGCGGGGCCGAGCTCCGCTGTTCCTAACGCAGGAGCGAGCACTGGGCCGTTAACTGAGTTTTGAGTTGAATTCATTTTGTAAAATAGGAGACAGTGAAGCGCTTGGGGCCCACAGATAAATAACAAACCTATCGAGTCTGCTTGTAGATGTGATGTGCAATATATATTTTTTGTATTTATATTTACAACGATGTGTAATGCAAACAGCTTCACTAAGTAGCTGCTGTGTAAGTCAGGTTGTACAACTGTTTAAGCATAGCTGCAGACACACACACGATTCTTGGGGTGGCATGAAGTCTCTGTTCTTAACACATGAATCATTAAATAGAAGAGCCAAATTCACTCAGAGATCACGGTTGTGTGAAATTTAAAGTACTGACGCTTTCAGGCTTTGGGTGCTTTACACAGCATTTGGTGATATGTACCTTTACCTGTAATGCTTTGTCTGGATTTTTATTATGACCATATCCACTTTCCATTCCTATTTAAGACTGAAAGACTTGGCAGAGAAGAGCAGAGATTTAATTCTTACTAACTGTGAAACCTCTTAGGCTTGGATGCTGTCTTCATTTTTGCCAAGTCTAGAAAGATGTAAATTTTAGCCAACACTGGAACAGCTTCGGAATCCTACATGCATGGTTTTGTCTCTGGTGTGGGAAAGTGCTTCTGTCGGGGCTGGTTTTACTTGATGTGGTCTCAGTTAAGCTGGTTGCTTGGTTGAGGGCTCCCTTGTTGGCCCAAGGGAGATTTGGGGAGTTTCAGTTAATATGCCACAGTGTGAGAAGGATTTATTACAAACACTGTGTGTGCATCACTCATGTAAGCATTGTTCCCCAGGAAACTCAATACTTTATTTAAGAATATGTCATGATAGCTGGGATGAATTCCCTGAGTAGCATAAGAACCCCCTGTGAAGGCTCACCCTAGAGGAGTTAATCTGTCTCTCTGATTCTTCCTTTCTGTCAAGATTTCAGCAAGCTCCTCTGGTAGCAAGGAAATAGAAATATGAATTAAATGTACACTTGAATCCACAATTAAGTAAATGACAAAGCAAATGCTTTTTGTCTACACCACGTAAACTGTTCTGTTCATTGGCTGAATGATGCAAGATATTGTGGACCTAGATGTCAGATTCTGTTTGCTTTTTGTTGGTAGTAATTACAGAAAATCTAGGGATTGGAAGAATGTGCTATTAACTGTGGATAGTCTGCAGAAAATTAACATTCACTTTCTGTTTCTCTCTTTGACCTTTTGTAGTTTCCGTGTAATTAAATCCTTAATTTAGAATTTCTTTAATCCCATAAAATTGACATTTTCCTAAGTGTAGGTAATTTGCTACTAATATGACCCACTGTTTTAAGATCTTGTTTATATCAAAGTTAGATACACACACACAGTTCAGAGTCTCATAGTTCTAGCAAGCTTGAGAAGAAACTGTCCTGTCTCAGTGTCCTATTGGTGCTCCTTGTGAGTTTCCAACACTTTTTGAACACGGGGCATTTTATGTTCCTAACTCCTCATCAGATCTTTTAATTCTTATCGTTGAGTTCGGGGCACTGCCTACTACAGGATTCCCACTACAGGAGCTAAGGATTCAGCTCCTTTCACTACTCCTCTTCCTCACCACACACAAGCATACTTCATAGTTCTCTACCTGTCCTCTCAGCAGGGTTGTGTTGTGATTTTGGAAAGATGCGTAGTAGATATTTGTATAATGAAGCACACATCCATAGCTGAACCATACAGTGCATTGTGTCCATCTCTTATTCTGTGTTTCTCTGCACAGTGGTTTCCCCGCTCTGTGCATCCCCAGTGCACCTTGAATGCTCTTTCCTTTGCCTAAGTCTCTTCCTAGGACGTTCTAACACACTATCCTTCTGGAGAGACATCCTCAGCATCTCTGATCTGTAGGAGTCTAGGCTCCTTGCATTGTAGCCTGTGTCACAGTGCTAGCTCCAGGGTCTCCTCTGCTTCTAACCCGTGTTGGACACCCCATCACCTGGATTCTCTTACTTGTTTTGTTTACTCCCCCGATTTTGTGGAACATACCCCATCGTAGCTCTCCGAGGAAAATGAATGTGAGACGGATATTTTTGAGACCATGCGTGTCAGAACGTGTTGTTATTTTGCTTCACAGTTGACTACTGTGGATGGGCCTTTTTGGAGACTCACAGCAGTCTCCTCCCCCAGCTCCCAGCCTCCGAATGGCCTCCTGTGGCATCCCCTGTATCCAGCAGTTGGGTTCTGACCCAACTCTGCCGGGGCGCAAGCAGGCTGTAGACATAAGGAGCTTGGTTCTCCTAGGAGAGGAGACTTCTCACCCTCTCCTTCGGAGGTTCCCAGAGTGCTACAGGTGGCATCTTATTTTCCTTTGTGGTTGTCAAACAAAACCAGAGCTGGCTGGAAAGCTGTGAAAACAGATTTTACTCAGGAACCATTGCAAGAAGGAGAAAAGCAACTCCAGTGTAAAAGCAGGGCAAATTCTAAGTACAACAGGGAAAAGCTGAGGTTCGTGACAAGGTATGAGAGGGATGAGGGTGTCAGTGGACAGAAAGCACTGAGAAGACCCCAGAATGGGGTCCTGCTAACTGGAGGAGCTTGCTGAGGGGCTGGGCCGAATGATGCCAGGCCCGAGGGTGAGGCATTTGGCCCGCCGCCCCGGAGAGCGGACCCGCCAAACTCACTCATGGAACTGGCCGAGTCGACCCAGCAAGGTGAGCGGCCAGGTGAGGCGTCCCTGGAAGGGGCCCCAGAGCAGCCTGGCTCAGCTCACGTCTGTCTCAGGTTCCACGTGTCCCCGTGGGGTCAGGAGTTAGGGCGATGGCTCACATCGCATTTGGATTCCTGACCTTTTGCGAGGCTGCCCTACAGGTATGTGAGCAATCTGTTGGGGAGAAAAATGGTGAGGATTTATTTCTAAGGCTAATCATTCCCGGCATTAGATCCATCAACAGATTTAATCCAAATACGCCCATGTATATCACCAGAAAGTGATACAGATTGATGTGTCAACTCCGCACAGTATTGGAGGATGTGCCAAAGCCACTTCATTTGTGGCCAACAAGCTAACTTGAGTCACAGGTGCAATGTGGGAATTTTCCTGTGAAGGAAATAGTAAGGAAAGTAATAGCTCCGCACCCTAATTGATGGCGCTAATTTGCTATCCCAGTTCTTAGCTGCTGATGCTGATCTCTGCCAGGTAGTAGCAGGCCGGCAAGTGGAGAGAGATCACAGGTCAAAGCTTGGCATGACCTCGAGTGCAGAACAGAATGAGGCAGAGGGGTTTATGCTCCCAGTGGTCCCCAGTGTAAGAGTGACCGCAAAACCAAACCAGCAAAACAGAATGACCAAGTGACCCACACAGGAGGTGCAGTTTTAATTTATGTTCATGGCACCAGTACTGATGTGGAGTTCCAGGATTGCTGAGGACATTGACTGGGGCTTTCGGTGGCCAGGAAATGAATTTTGAAACCAAGCACAGCATATTCTCTTATCTTTGCACAAGTTATTCATAGAGCCACTTCTGGTAATAGAATAATGATCCCACCGAAAGATATATAATAAGGTTGCGGAGATACAAGAAATATTCTAAACTGGTCAGGATAGGAGGTGCCTGCGCTCAAGGAGAAAGAGAAGTGGCAGGAGTCCGTAGACACACAGGTGCTGTCTGAGCGGGGCCCTTCACCTTGACGTCCCAGCGCTCTGGAGAGAATCGATGGAATAGCCCTTTCTCCCTCGACACCAGGAAAGGTCACCTCACCCACCAGAGCAACAGCTTATGGCCCTGCCTCCTTGAAGAGGAAAATAGAAGTGAGCTCAGAGATGACTTCGCTGGCGTGGACAGCAGACCCGCTGCAGCTCATCCCAGGGAATGGGATGTGTTGAGGCTGACCTGTCCCTGCAAGTTCACGGCGTGTCCCTGGTGCCTCCGCCAGAATCAGAGCAGCGTGGGAGGCCGTGGCTGACCCTTCAGATTCCCACCAGGGCCAGGGCTGGTGGGTTGTGGATTAGGGTAAATTCCAATATTCGAGTGGGAAGCCTCAGTGAAAACTTGAAAATCTCAACTTTTATATTCCCTAGCCTTGGTCCCTTCTCCATCATCTAGGACACTCTCAGGTCATCTCCAGCCTTTGGGGGAAGGTCTTATTACGTAGTCTGTTCTTGGCTCTCGTGGCTCCGTGTGACCTGGTAGTTTTCCACAATGCAGGCTGAACAGGGCCAACTAACAGTGTGGGAAACAGAGCTGTACCTGGGCTTTCTCCTGCACATCACTTCATTTTCAGTTCCCTTTTGAGATTATAAGATATTGTAGAAAGTTTCTGTTCGAATTATTATGATGATTTTTATGATGGAAAGACATTCAGGACTTCCTTTGGAGGCCATTTCCATCACATGCAAGGAGGCACACAGTTCGTTTTCCTGACTTCCGGAGCACGGAGGTGGACGGGACCCTGGGTCGAGGGCTGCAGTGGCTCTGAGGCCTCCGGGTCCCAGGCCAGGTCTGCTCGGTGCCGTTTGGGTCCAGCTGCCTGCCGATCCCGCTCTGTCCTCTCCCACGTCAGCCTTGGTTTCAGCTTTCCCGCCAGATATGCTCTGGAAAGACAAATAATGAAAACAAAGTATTTAGATGAACAGGATCCAAATGTTTATTGTGACTATTGAACTAAACCAGAGATTTCTTTCTTTCTACCTCTTCTGAATTTTTTCCTTCTTTTTTCCTTCCTAAGTATTTTCCTCATGTTGGAAAGCGGGCCCCAAAGGACACAGAGGTCTCTTGATTCTATCGAATTTAAACACCCACTCCTTTGCCTAATTGCTGGCAATAAAACTCAGTGGAGGGACTTAGGGCTTATGAGTATTCTACTCTGCGGAAATTGTAATTAAGGTTATTAAGGCCTTTGGGTTCCTGTGTGCATTTTAGGCAAATTAGGATCGTAAGCATTTTTAAAAGAGACTGCAGCTTCCTGTCCAGTTTGTCTGTAGGGAAGAGTGTGGGCCGGGTGACTTTGCTACAGACTCTGCCTTGCTTCACAGGTGAATTACAGTTTCACTTATGGAGGCTGCTGGTCCTCCCCCGTCCTGAGTCCTCCCTTCCTGCCTTCCCTCCTCCTCCTCCTCTCTCTCTCTCTCTCTCTCTCTCTCTCTCTCTCTTCCACATGCGAAGCTCTGGATAAATTTAAGCAAAAACAGAAAGGTGTAGGTACTTTGGTACCAAAATTATTTTAAAACCCGAATTATGCCTTAAGTAGTTTTTTTAAGACAGTGTAATATTTGCCTGTTATTTGCAAAAATAGCTGTGTTTTTATTTTTAAAAGTTGTACGATTTCATTGCCAAGTGTTTACGTAAACCCTGGGCTCTGTTCTTGTCTACACAGGTAATTGGCTCTTCGGCTTTGTACACCACAGCGAGTGTTCTGCTCTGAGTCTTCCGGGTTTCTGGGTTTGAGTGCTTGAAACTGTCCTAAAGTGCACTAAAATTAAAGGAAAATCGTACTTTTGTCCCTTCCAAGAGTTTAGAAATTCTATTTGGAAACTCAAGAAGTGAGCATGTGCTTTCTTTCTTTGGGAAAACACGCCTTGAGCCAGTGAATTCCACTTCTGTAGCTGAGTGAAGAGAAAGCTAAAAATGAATTTTAAAAATCTCAGTTACTATTCCAAAATGTCCCATCACAATAACATATCTGAGTTTTAGTAAAGAAAAATCTGCTCCCCTCCTCTACATCGAAAGAGCCTCTGTACCCACCGACTCTGCGGCGGTGACCAGTGGTTCTGTGCTTGACATTGTATACCCGGCCTATCCCTCCTGGACTTTGGCCACTCCCTGTCCTTAGAGCATGACAGCCCTGCTGGGGCAGACAGGTGTCACCCAGTTCTTTCAGCTACAGTCCTCGAAGTGATGTTGCTGGGTCAAAGGGAAATTTCAGTATTGCCAAGCTGCATTCCAGAAGATTTATACCAATTCATATCACCAGGAGCAGTAGGTGAGACACCCATTTCTTAAATGCTTAGTGATATTTTTTACTCATCCCTTTTCTAGGGCAGTCCCTCATTTGATTTGTATTTTATTATTTGTCACTGGTGAGGCTGAATATATTTTCATTTATACCACTGGATGAGTTTGGTTACTTTCTACCATTTTCAATAGTTCATAATTTTTCATTTCTTTTTCTAGAAAGACTTTTCTTCATATTGATTTGCAAGTATTGTTTATACAAACAATTTGCCCTCTGTTGGGTGTTGGATTAATATTTCCAGGTTATTTCTTTGCTTACTGTGTGCGCTGCCACAGAAGGACATGTTGCTGTAAGTTTACCTTTCTTTCCTTTGCTTTCTGTGACCCCATCTACACGCTCCTGTGGTCGCCTTGTGAACAGAGCCTTGAACCTATGCACAGTCCATCTGTGGATGCAGCTGTGTTGTTAGGCTGAGCTTTACAAGAATTTTTAGTAGTTCAATGTGTGAATCTAAGTTTGAAAATTGGTATTAGTTACATGATAACACCTGTCCTTTTATGCCAACTCTGGTAGGCTGCAGTTAAATGCCACCATCTCGCCATTCACAGTGGTTTGTGGGGTGACTCAACCTCCCCAAGACAAAGTTAACATCGCCAGCAGCGCAGTGGACTCCCCACCCCAGGGTGACGCTGCCTCATGGGTCGTCACAGGAATTCGGTGAACAGACCCAAACAGATGGGTGC
Source organism: Heterocephalus glaber (assembly GCF_000247695.1). The sequence goes on along the minus strand of NW_004624763.1, from coordinate 23,140,492 downwards.
CAAGTCTGACTCTTGAAACACGTGCAGACTGCGACAGAAGGATTGTTTCAGAGACTCGAAGAGATGAAAACCTAATGCAGTGTATACTTTTGGAGAAGGTCTAACCTAGAAAAAACAGATACACAGGACTACAAAGGCCATTATTGGAAAATTGAATAGGAACAATGAATTCAAAAATAGTGTATCATAGGTTTGATGTAAGACAGTGTCTTTGCTTTCGGGAATATGTTCTGAACACTGAAATTTAGGGATAAAAAGGCATAATGCCTGCTCTTTTAATTATTGAAATTAATTGAAAAAGTATATGCATACTTTGTATATACATATTATGAATGTATGCATACATGTACATATATATGGCATGATCCAAATATAACATGAATATTTAATTAAAATATACCACAATCAAAGCCAATTGCTAGTAATCCCCTCAAGGTACCTGCTTCCCTCCCAACACACTCATCCCATCCTTCTTGCTGCTTCCCGAAGCCACCTGGAAGTCCTCTTTTGTGGAAGTGGAATTTAGTTTTGGGCATCATCTTTGGTTGCACTAACTAAGCCTTTACTTTTCATGGTCATTTTCATTCCTCTTTGGGGCAGAGCCAGAAGTCACACCGAGGCAGATCTGGTGGGTAGGGTGGATGAGGACACAGCGTTGTGTTTTCGCAAGCCTGCCTTCCCACTGGACGGCACTCGGCAGTGGCCTTCATGGCGCTGTAGCTCACACTTTGTAGACTCGAGAGAAAGGGCTCCAGAACTGCTTTAGGAAGTGACAAGAACCATGAGACAAGCGTGTCGAAGTGGGGGCAGGATTTTGGGGGGTTCAGGGAAATGTATCTCTTATTGTCATAAATTTTTAAATTTACACATTCACTGTGTATTTGAGCACGACTTGCATGTCAGTGGACACTCACGTACAGTTTGCCACTTTTCAAGCACGGTCAAGTGCTGTGCACAGTCTCCATGCTGCATGGTCGGAGTGCGCGTGGCCCAGGTGGAGGAGAAGAACCCCGCTCAGCAGGTGGAGCCCCAGTCTGTTTGTCCCCACCCCCCTCAGTGCGTCTTGGAAGCCAGTCTGATCACGGCTGGGCTCTGGGCTTCCTAATTACACAGGTGTGCTGTGTCGCATCAAAGGGCTTCCCAGGACAGCGTCTGCCTTCAAATGGCAGGAAAGGGGCCCACGTGCAGGAGATTGCACGGCGTGGGGTGATTTTGTTTGCTTTGAACTTGTCATTGCAGGTTCCTGTTTGCAAGGTGCTGGTCATGTGCTGTGGGCTCAGACAGGGAAAGACGTGGCATTTACTGCCCTGAAGGTTTCCATTAGCTTCTTCCGGAGCCAGCCTGTACCTCAGTTTCCTCTGCTAGGCTTTTGGTGTAGCAGCAGTTTTATTCCCGGGAGTTTCTGCGGATGACAGTGCCTCATCACCAAAGGGAACTTTGAGTGTCTCGCTGTGAGCAGAGGAAGGGGCAGCAAACACATTTGAGAAAGAGGCTTCTCAGATCTTTTTTTCCAACCCACGTGCTGTACATATATTGATTTGTGGGTAAAGTTTTGCTTTTCTGCCCTGGGGATGAACCCAGGGCCCTACCCTGAGCTGCACCCCCAGCTCTTTTCTTTTTTGAGGTAGGATCTTGCTGAGTCACTAAGTGGTCCAGGCTGGGTCTGAAGTCGAGGTTTCTTGCCTTGGCCAGCGTTCTGGGACTGCAGATGTGCCACCAGGCCTGGCTACGAAAGTCGGTTTTTGAAGTCAGAAGCTGAGCAGGATTCAACCTGTCTGACACCGTGAGGGTTTTCTCGGCCCCTGACCTGGCTGTTCAGCGCTGGAGGGAGAGCCCTGGTTGCGGGTGTTTCTCCCCGAAGCACGGCAGTGTGTCCTGCCGATCCTTCTGCTCGCTGTTCTGGCCCCCCATTTCCACGTTGCTCTTTTTAATTTTATCTTGTTCTGAATCCTCAAAATTTTCTTAGAACAATAAACTGGGTTCACAAACCACATGGAAGGAGCTGCTCTCAAGAGTGAAAGGCAGACGTGGCTGGAACTCGGGGATCAAACCCCCTGTGAATTTGGAGGCCTCAGTCAGTGCTCTGCTTTCTGTTCACAAACCTGCTCTCCGCCTCGGGGCCTGCGGCGAGGGTGACATAACCATCACTTTCTCCCGCACGTCAGTGTGCTCCCTCCCGGGAAATGACTGCCTAATACTGTTTGTCAACTTTAAGAGGCTGTTAGTGTGCTTTTCATTAAGGCAGATTAAACATTTATTATCTTTGTTTAAGAATCTTTTTCTCTACAACCAAACAGCTCACAAGAATGTTGCTTCTTAATTTTAAACACAGTGAGTGGTAAGACCCGTGGAAGTTTCCACATCTAAAAGCAAGGCTTCAGTCTGGTTAGTAGGGACACGATGCTCCCGTGGCTGTTCCTGACGAGAAGTTGTCCAGTTGGCGCTGGCGGGAACGGCGGTGCTGGCAGGGCAGCTGGCAGCTGTGCTGTGGGATGCGGTGTCGGGCAAGGTGGGTTAGTGACTTCTGCAGCGGAGGACACTGGGCCCAGGCTGTGCCGTGCCAGACCCCTCCCGCCTAAGTCCGGAGGTGTTCAGCCGGGCGGAGGGGTTCCCTGGGCAGGTTCAGGCTGGATGCCGCCTCAGGATGTTGCGGTGTTTGCGTGGCAAACAAGACCGGTTTGAAACAGCGTGTAGTACTCAAGTACTCCAGGGAAGAAGGCTGTTGCAGTTTGCCTTGTTCTCTTTAGATAATTGGGTGATCTCTTGTGTAAACACAGGCCGAGACCGCAGACCTTCACAGTGTGTATCTGGGTCAGCCCTGCTGGGGTCGCTGTTAGCACAACAGCCCTACACCCAGCGCCCGGGACTCCCAGACAGGCGAGAGAGGTTTGAGCCAGGAAGCACAGGGCCCTGGCTCTCCACCCCTCTGGAGTGGCTTCAGAGTCGCAGATTCTCCCCTGAGCTTGCTGCCCCCAGGGGCAGTTTCAGGGAGCAGTGCCTTTCTCCTCTGGGCACAGGCGCATGGAGGATGAGATTATTCCCTTGTTTTAAAAACGACTCTTCCTGGAGAACCCGCAGTGCCCAGCCATCCCGGCTGGGCATCCCTGGCTGCATCCATAACTGATGTCCTTGGCCTGAAGAGCTGAAGCGCTGGTGATCTGGTGGCATCTTCTGCGCACTTCCACAGTTGATCTAGCTGTGTTCAGCTCCTCCAGTGTCCATGTTTCGTGGCCTGTGGGAGTTGGCATCTAGTACAGGGGCCTGCGTCGAGATTTCATGTCAGGCGGGGCAGCTCAGTGGTGAGCACTTGCCCAGCATGTGGGAAGCCCTGGCGCCTGTGCCCAGTACTACCAAAACATCTTGTGTGTGTCAGTTTTTGAAGGGGGTCAGAGAAGGATAATTACGTCCTGGGTGCCCACAGTGAGTGTTAACTCAGGAGACCGTCATCACTTGGGGAATTTTATGCACTGAACTGAGGGCATGATTTTAATTTCTTATGGGAATCTATGGATGGCTATTTGTTTTTTATTTTAATTTGACTTTTGATATTAACTTCTTGGGCAGTATACTTCTGGAGAGTTTCTGCACCCCACAACTGTGCGTGCATTCTCCTGCTCTCCTTGGGCGTCTTGTGTGGCGGAGGCTGGGTGAGGACTCTCAGAAGTCAGTGCCCGGAGCTGTGCTGAGCCTGAGGCCTCTCCTGGTGGGGTGCAGGGCCACCTGGAACCCAGCACTTGGAGGGGATGGCAGCTGGAGCCCAGCCTGCGCGACCCAGGGAGACCCCATCTCTACACAGAAAATGGGTGCGCCGAGCTCAGTGTGCAGGTGCAGAAAGGAACTGGGCAGGGAGCAGAGAGTGCAGGTGGGGGCCTGCAAGAGGCCCTCCTCGGTTACTCTTCAGCCGTGTCCTGGTCTCTGCTCTCCTGGACCTGCAGCCCTGGGGTCCCCTGAGCCCGAGATGCGGCGGTCTGGTCCTGAGTCCACCCTGACCGGCTGGAGACCTGACTGTGGTGCGTGGTGAACAGCTCCTGGCTGTGGCCTCCGCGGGGAGTCAGTGCCCCAAGGGTGGCAACTGTCTTCATTTAGGGGAGGACATGCACTGCATGTGTGTAAACAGGTCCCCGACTCTGCGTTGCATAAAAACCTCTGTTTCTCCTTTGTGAAATTTTGTACATGAGGTTTGTATTTTGGTAGAAGCAGAATTATCTGATTAAAAACTTTTAATCTGCCTTGCAAGCGCAAGGTCCCCAGTTCGATCCCCGGTACCAAACAACAAACAACAAACAAAAAACCCCAACAACAACAATAACAAAAAACCCCCAAAACTAAAAACCTTTAATCAAGAATATTCATTTCTAGATATGCTATCTATGTTTTAGAGGGGCTAATTTTGCAAACATGATTTTCCCAAGGAATACTTCCAGACATAAGTAGATATCCGATGTTCCCTTCTTAATTGACATAGTTTAGATGGATAAAACTATGGATTTCGATGGACTGAGGCAGTTGAGATGGATAAAATAGTATGATTAGTTATTAGTTATCAAATAATAACATTTCTAGGTACCAACTTGAATTTCCCAAAGCTAGTATTTAAAAAAATTGTCTTTTAAAGAACTCATGACAAATGATAAAATGAATCCAAGAAAATATGATTTAATTCTAGAGGTTCTAAAACCTTGGAATTTTTGGCCTAGGTTTTGCCCTTGATTATTGTGGTCAAAATTTGGTTTTCCAGATTAAGTTTATATGACATTAATTTAGCCTCTCTAAAACCGTCATGGACATTTAAAAATGCATCTCTAAGCTTTATCAATGTTTTTAACACTTATTGTCTTTTTATGGCACGTGGTGGGCATCTAGTGTTAAAATCTGTTGTCTTCACATTTACAAGGGTCTGTATGTTTTCTGAGGATACTTTATGTCGATGTTTACAGTCTTATGCAAAATTAGATAAAGTGCCCTCAGGTAGGCATTTCTCCTCTGGTCCCTTCCTCCTGACCCCGGTGGCTTGTTCGTGATGGTGAGGCTTCCATCCCCGAAGGGACAGGCTCAGGCTCCAGCAGTGTGGACCTGGGCTGCAGGTGTATGGAGGATTCTTCTATCTGCAAGCTCCCCATTGCTGGTATCAGACATAATTGTTTCCTTTCTGCTTTCTGTTTCTTAAAAGTACACATCTTGGGCTGAAGCAGAGACACATATTAACAATTTTGTGATAGGCTTACTGATGAGGTTAATGCTAAGTATTAGCTGTGAAAATCTGTTAAGCTCTGAACATCCCTTGACCAGCACATATGAAGCGGGCTCAGGCGCCAGCAGCTTCTTGCTCAGTCGCATTATTTTCAGAATTAGCAATCTGTACCTTTGTTGGGAGTGGATGCCTTCAATTAGAAGGAATTTGGATTTCTTGCTTGGCAAGGGCCAACTCCAGAAGAGGGGAAAACTTTAAAAAAAGTGTCAGGAGTGTATTAGAAACAGATGCGCACTGGACACCTACACAGAAGCCTCTACGAGGTAGAATGTGCGTAACTGCATTGATTTAACAAGGGATAGAACTTAACGCATCAGGGTTTGTAGTTTAAGAGGAGCAGAAGGAGGGAAAAGCATGAGTCCCAGCCTCGCCGTTTCCCTTGGCGTGACAGTAGCGATGGCGTGAGGTTCTCTTGCATCCGCTTCTCGGTGTTCTTATCTTCTCCCTCCGTGTGCCCCTTGTCAGAGAACTCCGTGTGGGTTGGTGCTGGAATCCCTTTCTGGCGCCCTTTGGGGTTTGCAATGTCTGTGAGATACGGTTCATCTTTAGGAGCTGGTGTGGGGCTAGAGTTAGAAGCGTGTTTGGCTTGGAAGGCTAAGGCTCTGGATCCCAGCAGGCTTCAGGGTTGCAGAAGTTGAAGCTTTCAGAGAGAGCAAATAAACACGGTCATCAAAGCCGGGAATTAAGGTCTGTTTATTCACCTGCACACTTGAATTAAAACTCACAGCAGTGGGCGGAGCCACTTGAGTTATAAAATCTCCATAAAGTAATCATGTTTAAATGTCTGCTCTGCCTGTGTTAGACTCAGAGGTTGGCGTGGCGGCCACCGAGTGGATAGCATTCTTCACTGCTGAGTGACGCTTTGCAGCACAGAGCTGTCCACAGGGGTCACTGGGCGAAGCTAACTGAACTGGAGAGCGTACTTCCGGGTCTAGGCAAAGAGCTGCAAATCACAACAGCTGCTCAGGCCGCTCTCCCCCAGCCCTGAACTAAAGGACTGAAGAAGACTGGGTGGGGGGGACTTAGGTTGGTGGGGCTCACATCACTTTTGCTTTAAGAGAATTCCTCCTGAGTGGGACTATAAAGGTATGTGAGATAGGAATGGGAAAGTATTCCCTAATTCCTTTTCACTGTTTAAGCCTGTCAAAGTTCAAGTAAATAAAGGATGCTTTTATGGTTTTAAAGATACCTTTTGGAAAATAAGTGTGGAGCACTCTCTGTGGACTCTGATTTCTTCCCAGTGGTCAAGATGAAAGTTGGCTTCTGTACATAAAAACAAAGCACAGGCCTTTAATTTGTGCTGATTCCCTTGCTTCTATAATTCTGCTCCTCTGGACTTCTGGCCAGGGAGTGCGATGTATGGTGATAAAGAGCTCTCAGTTTAACCTTTGAACAGAAAGTAAGTATAGCTCCAGCCTCAGTTCGTGAGGATGAGGGACAGGCGTTCTGCTGTGTTTGTAAACCTTTCGAATTCCCTTCGTACTTCAAAGCCAGGTTTGGGCTCTGCATAGCTGCGACAGAGCTTCTTCAGATTCCTAATTGAACTGCAAAGCAGAGCCCTGGGACGTGCAGTGCCGCAGAGGTGCCCTGGGCGGGGGGAGTTGATGCAGCCTGGCCAGCCACGTTGTGTGTAGGGGACCTCTCTTTTCCACAAGAGTCGCAGTGTGCAGCCGGGGCCGTGTGCTTCGGCCGAGGGTGCTCCTGGACAACCCTGCACACACAGCCCGGATTCCCCAGGCCACCCTGCGACTCCGTACTAGCCCGCGAACCGTCCATTCCCATTCTCCCCAGCCCTCTGTCCCCGTCCACCCCCTGCAATGCTCACCCTTTCTTGCAGAGAAGCTGAACCATACCACAGGGCTCTGCAAGCCACTCAGTCTGCTCAGGACTCCAGGAGCAATACAAGAATGCAATCTCTCCAGGAGCCCCTGCGGAAACAGGGGGCAGGGTGGCTTCCCTGCTTTATACGTCACCATTGATGGGCGACAGAGCGCAGAGCGAAGCAGAGACAGCTGGGTTCTCACCATGCCCGTAAGAAGGAACCAAGGCCTAGGTTCTGAGAAGATTCCTGAGAAGGAGGGCTGGAACCCAGTCTGTGGAGATGACAGTAACACAGAGGAGAGGAGAGGTCTTCTGAAGTTAGTCTTGGGACGACTGAGTGAGGATGCTGAGGAGGGAGCAGTAGAGCTGACCCGGCAGACAGCATGGGGAGGCTGGTCTGGGTCATAGCTGTGGAAAGACGATTACAACTCCACCGGAATCGAACGAGTGCTGACATGCATATTATGTGCAGCCTTCTTTTTGGTACCAGGGATCGAACTTGGGACCTTGCGCTTGCGCGGTAGGGGCGGCACCATCGAGAGCTGCATCCCCGGCCCTATGTGCAGTCTTGTTGTCGGGTAGCCCCTTCTGCAAGCGGCTCGCCAGTTAAACATGACCGGGTTCTGGGTTGCTTGCTTCTCCTTCTGGAGTTAGATTCCAAGTTCTTCTCAGCTCGAACAAAGAGTTGAATGAAATGTGCCGAAAGTATCGCAAAATTTATTTGAAAATGTAAAAGTGAAGAGAGACTGGCTCTGCAGAGTGATCTTGGGCAGGATAACAGAGGAAAAAGCAGGGTAAAAGAAGACCGTGGAGAAAGCAGGGCGGGCTTTGGCGAGGAAAGCCAGGGCAGCAAGCTCTTTGTGGTCTCTGTGTCCTTTCACACTGTCCAGATCTGGAGGAACCCGTGAGAGCTCCTACATCCGGGTCCTGAGAGGCGGGGCTGGGGTCCCACACCTTGGGCTGCCCTGGTCTCGCCCATCTTGTAGAAAACCCGCGCATTCTCGCGAGAAGTCCACGGGCAGGGCTCTGCGCTTGTGTCCGGGTCTTGTAATTAACAGGCCACGGCTCCTTCTCCAGCCAGCTCTGCAGGGCTCTAGTCGCCCGTGTCACATTTGTGAGCCATACAGGTGGTTGTGGCTCTGTATGTGGCTATAAGGGAATATGCACAAAGCTACTTGTTAAGAGTTCACCTTCATCTCGGGTAATCACATCTTAATCCTCAAAGACTCAGAAATGATCAGAAGACAGAGGCAGAGGCTGTGGTGATGCTGCCCCTCCCCCAAAGCTGCCCAAGGCCGCAGTCTGGAGGAGCAGGCCAGGCGTCTCCTCTGGGCCTTCAAGGAAGCGGCCCTGCTGGCACCTTGTCCAGGCGGGTGCCTGCTGATTAACTGTGGTGGTTTCTTGTGGGAGCACATGAAAACCTGCACGAGCCCCTCAAAACTCTCCAGGCGGTAGTGGTCTTATTTCTGTTCCCATAGGCGATCTTAAATTAGAACAATGATGGCGAACCTTTTGAAGCTTTCACTGATACAAGCAGCCTGCTGTGGCACTCGTGCATAGGTTCGACACCACTGATATAGAACATAGTTTTTCTGTGTCTTTGGATTCTTTTAACCAACGTAACATTTGTGAATCGCATTCATGTTGTGTGTATCTGTATTTTCATCCTTTTAATCATTGAGTTAAACTCATAGCATGCATATTCAATTTCTCCAACCCATTCATAGACATCTAGGTTTCCCTCCTCACGCTTTTATGTTTATTGCACCTGTTTGTAGCAACCACTGGTTTAGAAGTTGTGTAATTCATTGTTGGTGTTGTAATCACCTTAAAGCTATAGGAATATGTTTTACTTAAAAATTCAATTTCTATCAACCGTCCTTGTTAATGCAGAAAATTTGAATGCCTCAATTTTGGCATCTCCTTACATCTTCCATGTTATTCCTGTCAAATTTAAATATTTTCAAACTTTCAAAATTAATCATTATTTTGTAAAAATCTGTACTTTCACAGCTACAGCAGCATACTTCCCACTGCTGCAACCCTGTGGCTGATGCGTCTCTTTCTACTGGCGCCATTTTATTTTATCCTGTTTTGCAGTTTTTTCTTTTGGTGGATGCTTGTGTGTGTGTGTAGTGGGGAGGTGGGTGTGACAGAATACATTCCTTGTTTTTACTCTAACTGAAAATATTTTGTCCCCATTCTTAAACAAAATTAAGATGCTTGTAGAATTGTAATTTGACAATTATTTTTCTTCTCCTTTTGAATATAGCATCCTCCTAACTGTTTCTGATGAGAAATCTGTCAGTCAAATCTGGACTCATTTGTAAGTAATCTGCTATTCTTCCCTGGTTTGGCTCTCTTTTTAGAATAAATATGCGGTGTTCTTAGTAAAAGGACTTCCTTTTGCTCAGTTGGCCTGGGCCCAGCAGTTTTGTACCGAAGGCTGCTTGGTTTTGCATCTGACAACAGCTCAGCTCTGCCCTCGGAGTGCTGGGTGCTCACTCTCTGAGGCACTGGGTAACTTTGCACTGGCACTCTTTCATTTTGTTTCGCATGCTTCCTTTCTGTCTTGCTTTGTTTCTGAAGTTCTTTAAATATATTTTTTGGTTGTGTCACTTTCTGCTACTTTACTACTGAATTTGCCCGTAGAATTTTTTTCAGTTGCAGAGTGTTTCACCCTAACTTGCACACGTTGTTTCCTCCAAGTGGTCTGCTTCCTGCCTTCGTCTCATCACATTGCTCTGTGGACGGCCGTCACAGGGCTCTCAGCGTTCCTGTCACTCTCTGTCCTCACTGAGGTTGAGTCTCCCCATGGAAGTTTGCTTCTCATGTGATGACGATGTAGTCTTCCCTTGACAGTCCCAGGTCTCAGGGTTGCAGAAGCTTTTTAGCAGCTAGTGTTGCATGTTGTCTTCTTTGTAGGTTTTCTTGAGTCTGAACAAGATTTATGTTAGCTTCTTGAGTGCGGGGCTGAATGCTATGACAACTTGGACTAGGGTTTCATGCCCTGATGGCTGCCATGCTTGGGGTCTCACATCTCTTAGATGGTTTCCTCTCTCCACCATTCATCCTCTCTGTGCACTCTACCCTGGGTTGTAGTATTTTTCTCTAGACAGTTGGGGTAAGGGTTGTCTTAGCCACTTTCTCATCCCCGAAACAAAATATTCCAGGTTTGCTCACTCACAGTTCTCAGAGGGTTTGGTCCACAGCTAGCCCAAGGTGGGAAGGACGTGGCGGGGCGCTGGGGGATCTGCTCACGCTGTGGTGGTCGGGAAGCAGAGGGAGAAGGACGGAGCTGAGGAGGGAGATTTACGTGTCCATGCCACATTCCAGTAGCTGCCTGGCCTCCCCCGGCCAGCTCTGACCTTCTACCAGTGCATTCAGCTGTGGGTTCTCCAGTGGATTAGTCCACTAATGAGTAAGGGGTCCCGTGATCCAGTCACTTCCACAAGCCCTGCTCTGAGTGCCGGGATATTTGGGGAACCCTAGACCTAAACCGTAATGAGACTGCAGTACTTGCCATGGACAGAAAGCTGTCTCAACTGCTGTCCACACTAGAGAAGTCCATGTCAGCTCCTCACAGCAGCACCCTGTCCTGGATTCAGAATCCCGCTGTAAGGTCCACCTCTGCCTGGCTTAACAGCCCCAGAGCCCTTCAGTTCCAGCTTCGGGCCTCACCTGTGCCTCTGAGTCCCTCTTTGTCTGTAGTGGGTGTGAGTGTGGGTGTGGGTGGGTGTGGGTGGCACCCTCCTCCTTCTCCCTCCCCTTCCCCTCTCTCTTTCTCTTTCCCCTTTTCCTCCCCCCTTTGCAATGAGAAGAATACAGTGGACCCTCGAGTTATGACTAGCCTGACATATGAACAACTTGGGTTATGACCAGAATTTTAGTTTTAACTTACAGCCAAGGTCTTGAGTTAGAACCCAAATGTGGCCACTTGTGCTTCCATGGTCTCAGACACAGATTTAACCCTAAAGAGCTCTGGAAGGAACAGGACAGCATCCGCTCCTGTGTGGGGTTCACTGAGAGGTCCTGGGCCAGGGTCTCTCTAAGGACACTGAGCTCTGCCTGTGTGCAGGAGAGAGACTTTGAGGGCTGTGTGGAGGAGCCTGAGTCTTCAGCTGAGTTACAGCCAGCCCTTGGGAATGAATTGCCTTTGTAAGCCAGGTGCTCACTGTATCTTGTGCAGTATCTCTCCATGAGAGGAGTGGAAGCCGAGTGACACTCGTCTCCTCCCCATGGCATGCTGACCAGAGGCCTGATCGCACTCACCCCTGAACGTGCTTTTTGTCTTTGGTTTCTTTCAGCCAGCTACGTGTCCAACCCCGTCTGCAAGGGCTGCTTGTCTTGCTCCAAGGACAACGGATGCAGCCGCTGCCAGCAGAAGCTGTTCTTCTTCCTGCGGCGGGAGGGCATGCGCCAGCACGGGGAGTGCCTGCATGCCTGCCCGGCGGGCTACTATGGGCACCGCGCCCCGGACATGAACAGATGTGCACGTGAGCACGGCCTCCCTCGGTGCTTCCCAGAAGAGCTGTGGGCAAGGCTGGGGTGTGGGTCCATCGAGGTGGGCTGGAGCGGGGTGCAGACGCGGGCGCCACTCGCAGGGATGGGCGGGGCTGGCACACTTCTGCCTCAGCTCTGCGCATGAGTGCGTCTCGCAGGTACAGGCGTGCTTTACTTCTCATGTAGATCAAGTATTTTCAGCGTGAGGCTCTCCGCCACGCACTGGTCACTTACTCATTGCTTAGAGACAGCCAAAGCCGTCCACGCCAGACACACCCTGGGGGTCAGGAGCTTTCCATGCACCCCACCCTGTGGCCAGGCCAGGCAGTCTCTCCAGCTCTCTCTCCTGTGCCTGAGGTCACAATACCTGCTGGGGTCCCACCTGCAGCTAAATGTGTGCATTTTAGGTTTCTTTAAAGCACCATTACTGCTAAAATGTGACTAGAATATTTAGTTTATTTCAAAGCATTCTGAGTTCTAAGCTTAGCAACCATGCAAAATGCTAAGGAATGACATTTTATGCATAGGAATGAAGGTTCACCTGTTCATCTTTTAATCCAAAAATCCATTCTAGAGTGATTTTACTTTCTAAGCAGACAGTGGGAATTAGCGTTTCTGAATCCGTGGTCTTAAATCCCTCTCTCTCACATCTCCCACGCACATGCTGCACACCTGACTCTTCAGCCAGGATGGCCTCAGTTGAGAGGAGTTGAGGTTGCACTGACCAAGGACAGCATGGTTTTGGAAGGAGACAGAGCTGGCAGGGTGGTTAAGTAGAGTCTGGAAAGGGGGAGGGGCACACAGGTAGAAGTAACAATGTGTTTGCACTGAGTGCATCTCGCCGGGCTGCTGCCGGGCCTGCTGGGAAGGCAGTTCTGTTTCACAGGACTTGTCTTATATTGACAGCCACTTTGTGTCCTTGGTCCCTGTCCTTTGAAGGTATTTTGTGCCCTGAAATCATGGTGACAAGCAAAAATGTCCTCAAACATTTCCAGACGCCCAGAGTAGCAGAGCAGAGGCATCTGGATGAGAACCCTGGGCGGGCGGTGGGTAGAGCAGGAACAGCTGGCCGGAGGTGGAGAGGGGCTAGACACGGCTGGGAAGCAGAGCTGGCCCGGAAATGAGGAGAGCAGTCACCTGCTGGGGCTGTGTGTGAGGAGACTGACCGTCTGACCGAGCATGCACCAATGAGAGGCAGAGGGGGACCGGCACAGAGTGAGAGGGATGTGGAGCCACCGCAGGTGCAGTCTTGTTGGAGTAGAGTCCATGGGACTCGGTAGCCCTTGCACAGTGGGAAGAGGAAAAATCGGATTTCAGTCTAAAGTTTCTAGCTGGGTTGACAAGGTGGATGGTTTTTCTAGTAGCAGAGATAGGAAGATTTAGGGTTAGAGAGAAGTCTGATTGATATTCATTTCAGGGTGTTGCTTTGCACAACTCCAAACGAGGCTCAGTGGATTAGTTAGCTTTTGCAAAGATGTGCTTTGCTCTTAAGGTGTGTGACCTGGGCTTCCCAGCAGCATAGGAGGTGGGGTCCACCTTGCCCGGTTTCCTGTTCACATTGCTTCAGACCGCCTGGTGGGATTTGAACCCCTGGTCACTGTGTGCGTTCCAGTCTTGACCCTCAGTGCCCAGGAGAGGGCAGGGGTGGAGGCAGATGGAGGCAGCCGGGTGGCAGGGTGGGCTGGCTGTGCCTGGGCTGTGGGCTCGTCAGCCTGGCCCTGCCCTGAGCCCTGCGGGTGGAATGGGAGGTCTCCCTCCACTGGCCCAGGGCAGGGGACCTGAGCAGGGGCTGACAGGCTTGAATCCTCGGAGCTGCCCCTGTTCTCCTCAGTAGCGGGCACAGTGGCTGTGAACCAGCCTTGGAAAGCAAGCTGCCCAGGGCGCAGCCCCTCTGCCTCTCCGGCTGTGCTGACTGAGTGAGTGTAATCCACGCGGGGTTCACTGACCTGCAGGGAATCACTTCTTACCTTGTATGAGCGGGAAGTGCTCATTGGCAAGGCTCCTGTGAAGCAGAGGGAGAGTGGGCAACTGGTAACTCCTAGTCCACAGCTCTGGACAGCCATGGGTCTGCCGTAGTATTTGTTCTTTTCATAGACTCATCGCAATCACTGACACTTGTATCCCGTTTAGAGAAGGAGGAATATTGAAATCGGAAAAGCGGCCACAGATATAGAATCTAAAACAATGTCCAGTTTCTGTTAAGAGAAGATGATTATACCTTAAGCAACACTAGTTTGGAACACCTTGTAAGGAAACTGGCTGATCTGCTTCCTAATCCATACAGTAGGACTCCACATGGAAAGCAGTCATCTTTTTTCTAAGGACCCTTGTCTGTGGAAGGTTGGCTGAGGGCCGTGTCTTGGTCCATCCCATGACGCCTGTAGGACATGAGCCCTGCTGAGGCGGAGGTGAGTGTCCCTAGGAGGGCCCTGCGTGTGTGCAAAGGACACGGCAGCTGCCGCTGAGCACGGTGACATGTTGCTCAGCCTTTCTGTTTCTCACTCATTGGTAAGCTGATTTACGTTAGAGCTTTAGATTTTAAATTGTCGTACACATTTCCTAGTAGAAAGCTTAGAAGGTGTATAAACTTTAATAAAAAATAAATGTGAACCCCCAAATAAAACACACCTCCAAAATAACAAAAGCTAACATGTTGGCTATGATCTTTTATTTATTTTTTATTTTTTAATTCTTTTATTGGCACATTGTAGGTATACAACACAATTACATTTCTCATTGGGAATTGTACCTTTACATGATGCATCTTGGTTCTTAT
>NW_004624763.1:23039446-23121086 GCF_000247695.1 Heterocephalus glaber | reverse complement strand
ACAATTTCTCCTGTTATCTGAGAAATTATTTCTGATTTCATTTTTTCCAGATCCCCTTTTGTTATCAGTTCAGTGGGTCCAGGTGGTTGAGTATCAGAATGTTCCATCTCATTTCCCTTGGGTGTTGCTGTGGGTGATCTGGAAGTCTGGTTCTTAGACTTATTTATGTGTTTTCTCATTTCGACTGGGTCGGGGGGCTGTTAGCGCCTGCACGGATTACCTCCTCTGAGCTGGGAGAGGTGGGACAGGGGCCAGGAGCAGCGGTAAGGATGGTCGCCCAAAAGCCCTTTCCTGTGGTCTGGGAGCAGTGGGAGGGATGGTTGCTGGGAAGCCCCTTCCTCTGGACCAGGAGCAGTGGGACTGCGGCTCAGAAGCCCCTACCTCTGGGCCGGGAGCAGCGGGACTCAGCACCGTGGTCTGGTGGTCTGGTGACCTCTGAGTCTTTGTAGTGTGGAACAAGGTGGCTGTACAGAGGAGAGGGGTTGGGGGTCCAGTGGATTGTTGCCAGGGTGCAGGCTGATTTGGCGTGTTCCACAGGTCTGGGGACCTCGGCAGGGCGTGTGCAGACCTGCCTGTCTGCAGCGGGCTGATTTGGCGTCTTTTGCGTGACTCGGGACATCCGTAGGGCATGAGCAGACCTCTCTTTTCTATGATCTTTATGTCTTTCCTCTCTTAGAATTGTTATGTTCTGTCACCCATTTCAACTCAGTGATTTATGAACAGACTTTCAAGCTGTCAGCTGTAGCGGGGTGCGTTCTCCTGAGAGGGGAGACTGTGATGTATCGCCCGGCCACCTGTAGAACACTCGCTTTTAGCTTTCTATGATTATAAGCAGTTGTCTGGGAAAGAGCCTTATATATAAAAGCTTGCTCTTTTTGCGCTCACACATTTCTCCGCATTGGTCTGATTTGTTTTTGGAAGATGAACCTGCAAGTGTAAAACACATTTGAAGAATTCTGGGGGTTCTGACTGGAAATCTATTGGGCATCTCCCACCCCCATGTTTGCCCAGCAGCTGTGCAGAAATCTGAAGATGCAGGTTTTGCTTTCAAATGCTTTTCTTTGATACAAATGAAGTTGAACACTCATTTCTTACACGGGTATTTGCACTGTAGGATGTGTAGCAGAGCATCTGGTTCCTCCTCTGTTTTCTACTTTAAAAAATCTTGTTATTAATCATTTAAAACACCTTCAGATGAAATATCACATGGACTTCGAAGTTTACTGCTGAGGATTTAGGGGTGGATCGCAAGGTGGATCCACAAGCACAACCACCGAGGCCAAGGACGAGGGAGCCTTGCATGCTCACAGCCCCCACTCTCCCGCCTGTCAGCACAGACCCCGCCCAGATGCGTCACCCACACGCAGCAGGTGTCCCCGTGTCAACACTGTGCCCTAGAGGTGCAGGTCAGAAACATCCCCACTGCCTAACAGGACACCGAGCAGGCACAGCACCTTCCCGGAGAATGCAGAAGTGGAGAGCAAGGAAGCACAGCATAGCCAGTCTGACGGCATCGTGTCGAGTGGAAGAAGCCGTAGTGGCAGCACATACATCAGCAGGAATTTCAAAACCAGGCGGGCAAAGCTGACCCGTGGTGTTGGGAGCCAGGACTGGCTCTTCCTGCCGTGGCTCAGCGGACGTCTCCTGGGTACTGCTTCCGGGCCAGCGCCTGGAGATGCACCGACTAGCATTCCCCCCACGCTGTCAAGGACGGGGCAGGGGTTCTCAGGTGGTTTTGTCACTGTGGGGACACAGTGGTGTTTGCAGGCATTTTCAGTTACTGGGAGGCCGTGGATGTCGCTGAGCACCCTGCGGGTTGGGCTGCGGGGGACAGAGGCCTCGAGGCGAGGAGCCACATAGCCGACGTGTCCCTGGTGTGGAGCTGAGCAGCTCCAGCCCGGGGAACATGACCGGTCCTGAGGGTGGCTGGCTGTGCAGCTCCTGCTGTGCGTCCCTCTCTGACTTTTGTGCTTTTGCTCATTAAGTTTTAAGTGAGTGTACGAAGCAGGCCGTGCATTCTGTTTCCTGGGCGAAGCTATCTGAGCTGGGTAAATCTGTCCTCTGAAGATCAGGATGGAGCGAGCAGTGATGGGGCTAACATTTATGCAGCTCAGGATGTGTAGGGTGTTGTCAGGCTTGAGCACCGAGGTAGACAGAAGTGGGAAATGCAGAGAATCGGCACCACCTATTGCTAAATTACACACAGGCCACTGAGCTTAATTTTATGCACAACCAGCAAGGAGTGTGGTTGGATGGACAGAGCCCAGAGCAGGGCAGATGGTTTATGGTAAACTCAAGCAATTTAAACAACTTCCTGAAAGGAGGCAAAGACAGACTTTAGGTAAGGCAGTGACACAGCTGGGGATTTCATGAAGGATGAGTTGCAGGAGAACCAGACGAAGGCACTGAGCTCTGTAGCCGTGGTCAGAGAGCGGAGCAGCTGTCCCCTTAGCTGCTGGAGTGAGGCGCAGCCTTCCCTGCCCCAGCGGACCCCCCCCCCCCCCGTTTCCCCCCTGCACTGTCATTTCACGCACACACTCCGAGTCCTGCTCCCTATACTGCTTCTCTCTGAGAGGCAGCGGGATTTTGATCTGTTCTTCTCAGGCTGTGGCCGCAGGATTACTCCTGACAGAGTCATTGCTTGTGGACAGGGGAAGAAGGTGGAGGGTGTGGACAGAGGTGGAGGCTGCGGAATTGGAACAGTGGATAGAGCCAGGGTGACCTTGAGATGACCTGGGTGGACACCCAGGGTGTTAGCAGGGCCCAGGACACAGAGAAGCGCTGCTTCCCGGGAGGATGGGGCTTGGGGTGTGCTGGGCCAGGCAGGCTGGGACCCAGGGAAGACTTTCCAGGGCCTGGGCAGGATCCGAGGCCCTCAGGAGAAGTCTGGCCGAACCACGGCACAAGGAAGAGCGTAGGTAGAGGGGCCAGCGGTCCTGAGTGGAGCCTGGAGAACACTGGCATCCAACAGCCGGGAAGGACAGTCCCTGGAGAAACAGACGACAGAAGGATGGTGCCCGCGGCCAGGAAGCGAGGCTGAGCAGGCCTTGGTCAGCATCGGAGCCGGTTCTCGGCCTGAGCCCGGCCGCCCGAGCCGCAGCCGGGCCCGCGTAGGCCTCTGATGCAATGCGGTGCAGGCAGCTCGTCCGCGAGGCGCTGCGGAGTCCAGCGCAGGCCCGCGCTGCGGTGACCGCGATGAGGCCTCGAGAGGAAAGTGAGCGGTGCGGCCCCATGCGCCGCTGCGGCACCTTCTCCGCAGCCGGGCAGCGCGAAGGCCGGGCGTCCAGGCTCGCGATGGGGAGCGCTGCCCTGGCGGAGCCTCGGCCTGACCCCCTGAGCGAGCGCAGTGAGCTCAGGCTGCCTTCTGAGGGCACGCAGGCCCGGAGGGTTGCGTCCGGCGTCTTAATTCACCGTGAGTTTGCTTCCCGGTGCCCGCGCAGACGCAGCAGCGGCTGATTCTGGGGTGCACTGAGCAGGACCGGGCGACTGCAGCCGGGTTCTGGCCCGGGTCCCACTCGCTGCACTCCGGGAAGCGGCTTCCTAGGAAAACGGAGCCCCGTGTGACCGCGACGGGGACCTGGACGGGCCGGCAGCTCGGGGCTGTGGGGTACTCAGAGGAGGAGTTGAGGGGAGGACAGCGCGAGGGAAGGCGTCGAGAGGTGGAGCGTCCAGTCCAGTGCGGGGCTCAGAGGTGGAGGATGAGGAGGCAGGAGGCCCGGGCTGTCCCGTTTCCGAATCTCCTCAGCAGCAGGGGGACACTGGTGCTCGGGCAGGAGGAGGCGGCTGCTCTGGTCCCAGGCGGACAGCGGGCATCTCCAAGGCCAAGGCCCGGGGGTGGAGCGGAGAGGCAGCCTCGGGAGGAGACCTGAGGTGGGATCGGCCCGATGGGCGACTCACCGGGGGGCCGGTGACAGGGAGGGTCCCCCGTGCCCCCGGGCGCTGGCCTTGAAGCGCTGGAGCGGCCTGAGAGGAGTTGGGGCATGGTGGGCGTGCGCTCAGGGACGTCTGTGTCCACTCGGGCCTTGCCGACAGTGGGGTGACGCGCAGGGACGCGCAGGGACGCTCTGGGGAGGGCGCACCTGGAGCCGGCACCCTAGTCTGTCCCAGATGAGGTCCGGCAGGTCTCCTTGCTGTCCCGTGCGCCCTGTGCCCTGCGTGGGGTCACAGGGAAGTGGACCGCGCTCACAGGACACCGCGGTGCCATCAGACCTCCACGACAGGCAGGACGAGTATGCAAAGTGGCTTCCTTAGTGGGAGGGTGGCAGGTCCAGCACACGGACTCCGGGTCCCTGAGGTCCCGGCCTCAGGCCCTGGCCTCCCCTCAGTGCTGGGCTGTGGGTCTGTCTCTGAACCCGGAGCTCGGGGCTCTTGCTGCGGACCTGCTGCAGGGCACGTGGCCTGGTGAGGCGGCTCTGCTCAGGGTGCGACTGTGCTGGGAACCTGCAGTCCTGCAGCAACGCCAGGCAGGGGTGGCGGCTCCGCCCGCGGGCGAGCATCACAGTCCTCTTCGCACAGGAGGGCGAGGCAAGGAAATGGACCCCGATCCCATGCTCGCTGTCCTGCCAGGGCCTGCTGGGTGCAGTCACTGGGTCTCGGGCAGATTTGTCCGTGCACATGGCACATGTCCATCATCCCCATGGCCTGTCCTGCGCCCCGCCCTCCTGCGTTTGGGGTTCAGTGTGCACAAAGCGTCCTGGTTGTGTCCGTGCCTGTGCTGCTCTGGGCCCAAGCAAGTGGCCCTGCGGGCTGTGCTGCCTTCAGGACGGCAACACCTGCTCCCCAGGCCCCAGTTGTACAGCACTCGCTCCCCTTTCCTGTCCCTGGCACACAGCACTATAATTCACAAGTGTCTATAATCTCAGTCGCGGGGCCAACATGCACACCTGCTTCCAGGTTGGAGCTGGGTCAGGTCCGGGGTGCATGGGGCAGGCCCTGCCGTCTCCACGCCCCAGGGACCTCGCCCCTAAGCCCCGGGGAAGCGAGGTCGTGTCTGCTGTGCTGACTCCTCGGGGTGCTCATGGAGACCCAGGAGGAAGTGGCCCTTGTGGTTATCGCTCCTGGAACAAGCCTGGATGGAGGGGAACTGAGCCCTTTCTCCTGAGAAGCCACACTTGGAGTGGCTCGAAGGCCAGCATGGGCGAGGCCCACAGTGAGGCAGAGGCAGGGGCGGAGAGTCTCTGGACTGTGATGCCCGAGCTTGCTGCGCCAGGCAAGCAGCTCCTCTGGGCAGACAGAGCCAGGAGACCATTGCGGAGTGGGTTTCAGAATCCTCCCCGGTGTTCGCTTGTGCTGTTTTTTTCCCCAACAGTGACCTCCCTCAGGCTGGGCTCTGGTGGTTGGTGGTGGGGGAGAGCTTGGGCCTGGAAGGGCCTCTGCACAGCCAGGACAGTGGCCAGCAGCGCTTCTCAGCCTGGCCGGGCCTAGCGGGGTCCAGGGAGGATGCCCTGAGGGCCCTGCGGGCTGCACTGCTGTCCTCTCCCTGGAGCACAGTGCAGAGGCTGAGAGCTGCCGGTCTCTGCTTCTTGGTCCTTCTGGCACAGCCATTGCCCCTGGTGTCTGCTGCGTTTCATACGGCAGCGTCTGGGACAGACAAATGGCTGTCCAGTGGTTTTAGCTGTAGGACATCTCACTGAATGCCTGGTCTCCCGGGAGCTGCAGTTTACCCGGCCCAGGTCACAGGCAAGGCCTGCTGCTGCTCGGGATCCCTCCCACGTGCTCCCGGCCAGTGGCATCTGCTTCGTGGGGTTGGCCGTGAACCCTTCCAACCGCGAACGCAGATGGCAGGTGGCTGCGCAGGAGTGCGCTGGCCCTGCAGGGGTGCCCCAGCCCTCCCAGCCCCTGTGAGGACACAGTGGGTTCGAGTCCCGTGCGTCTCAGCCGTGTAGAGAGGATCACTCCGTGGATGTGTAAAACAGTAAGCTACACGTCGCTTTTGCCATCCACGAAGACATTTCTGCTGACCGCTCCTAGCATGCAGAATGGCACACAGAGGTGGCCTCTATGTGAGGAGCCGGCAGCGAGTGTGTGGGTGGTAGTGGGGGGAACCAGCCCCGGGCGCCACCTGTGTCCCCGAGCGTCCTGGTGATCGGGTGATCTCCACTCCCAGGGGAAAGAGCTCCTGGAAAAGCAGAGCCCTCCCACTGTGGCAGACCGATAGCTCTTCCTGCGTAGGCAGCCCCTGCAGGATGGCCGCCGGTCCCTCCGTCCCACGGGTCCCGAGAGCAGGGCCCTGAGGGGAGCAGGCGCTGCGTCCACCGCTGCCTGTGAGTGGGGTGCTGGGCTGGAGGCTGACCTCGGCCTCAGGACGCCACGCAAGCCCTTCCCACCGCACCGCCTCAGCCCTGACTCGGTTTTGAGACAGGGGTCCCCGGACGGGCTGGGCTCAGGCGTCTGCCTCAGCCTCCCAAGGAGCAGAGCTGGCCCAAGAAAAGCGGGATTCCGCCCCCTCTTCCTCAGTCCCCCCTCGCTCTCCCCCTCCTCTGCCTTCTCCCTCCGCAGCCACCCCCCAGCCGTCTGCACCCTGCGGCCAAGAAGGAAGGGCTTCCCCAGACCCACGTGCCGAGTCGACCCCAGGAAGTGCTCTTTTCAGTCCTGCTCCTTCAAAACGAAGCATGTACTTAGGCAAAACTACTGTGCACAATTACAGACTAGAACATGAAACAAATCTCAATTTCCTTGACTTTTTTCTTTAATAAGTGGTCACTGAAGTGTTTCCAGTCCTTTAAGGATTTCCAGACATTCGACTTTGTTTCCTAAAGGGAGAAATCAGTGTGTGGTAATTGCCCCTCTGAGAGTGCTGGGCTCTGCGGGGCTCTGAGGGCCGGGGCCCTTGCAGTCCGACAAACTGCCCAGCAGCTCGGAGAACCTGGGCCGTGACTGAGTCTCCCTGTGCAGGCCCAGGACAGCCCGGGCTGCCCTCCAGGAGCTCCTCTGTCCACTCCCGCACCGCCCGCCTGTGTGGCTGTGGTCAAGGAGGATGCTTCACTGCCGGATGGCACAAATCGGTGCCCGATTCGGAGGAAATGTGTTATCCTCTAAGGCGTTTATTCCTGAAAACACCATGCCATGGTGCCAGACACACAGAGCAGACTCACTTTCACTCTTTCCTTCAGAGTGAGAGAGATTCACTGTGCAGTGTTCATTGATCACTTTGCCACAGGTCAGCCACACCGGCGCCGGGCCTCGAGGGCCCTGGGCAGCAGCACTGTGTTCCCCAGGGACCCAGGGTGGTCGGGGCCAGGGGAGAGCAGGGTCCTGGGAGTCTGGCCAGGTGTGGGGGCAAGGCAGGGCGCGGGTAGGCGCTTGCAGCCGGTGAGCTCTGTTCTGGACCGCGGGAGCGGGGCAGGGTTCGGGAGGTTTCACTTGGCCTGTGGAGGCCGTCTCTGGGCTTGGCACGGCTGCTCTGTCAGTCCCTGCACACACCCTGCAAAGTTCAGTGGGGGAAAGACAGGCAGAATCCTGTGGTCCAGCTCTGGGCAGTGCCCAGCACCTCACCCGTATATGAAGCAGGGGAGTGACTGAAAGGTTTATACTTCTGAAAGGTCGCGGTGGTCTACTGCTGGCTGGGTTTCACCCTGCACCAGCACTGGCCAAGCCCGCAGGGTCTCAGTGGGCCAGGTTGGGGTCTGTGAGCAGCGTCAGGGCCAGAGCGGGTGTCCTGGGCCAGCGCGATGGCAGGGTTGTGTCCGCTGCTGCGAGCTGTGGCCCATTTTAATTCGACTCTGTAGCACCTGCAGAGCCCTCAGAGTGTGCTCTCTCCTCTGGCTGAAGACAGCATCTATCAGGCAAACACCTAGGAGCCGGGAGACATTTCCCTCAAGGAAAACCTGTGCAGCACACACCTGAGGCTGAGGCAGGAGGGTCGCTTAGAGTTTGAGGCCAACCTGAGCTACATAGTGAGACCCTGGCTCAAAACACCAAACAGACAAACAAACAAAACGGGAAAACCTGACCACGTAGTTTTCAGCGCTCCTTACAAAAGGCATCAGTTTGGTTTTGGCTTTAAAATGGTACAAATGGGTGGAAGCCCCCCCCCACTACTTAAGAGAGGGGCCTATTTCCCAGCGCTGGGGGCCTTGGTGGTCCTCGTGGACAGGCCCGCTTCAGGGCAGGACCCAGGCAAGCCCGCCTCCTCCTGCTCTGCTTTCCTCCTTTCCGCGGGGGCACCTGCTCAGCACTGCGGCTCTTGGGGAGCTGTCTCCCTGGCTCCTCAGCCGCCCGGAAGTGCAGGAGGGCAGAGCCCTGGGACCAGTGACACGGGTGCAGCGGAGACCATTCCACACCCATGTCTCCTCTCCCCCTCCACCCTCCTTGGTCTCTTTTTTCTTTTTTGCGGTACTGAGAATCGCACCCAGGGCCCTCACAGTGAGCTACAATCTCAATCTTTCCTTATTTTTGAGACAGGGTCCTGCTAAGTTGCCCTGATGCCCAGGCTAGCTCAAACTTGCAGCCCTCCTGCCTCAGCCTCCCAGAGTGCTGGGAGTACAGGCGGGCCTCACCACACCTGGCCGAGACCATACCTTCTCTTATCATCGAGCTAGATGGGCAGGGTGGCCAAAGCCACCTTCACAAACACCCAACTAAAGATAGCGGACCATAGGGTGAGGCACGTGTGTTATGCCAGTTTTGGCCCCAGTGCATTGTTTTATAAAATCATCTCTTTCTTTCCACCTAGCTCCTTCATTCACAAGCAAGAAGTTAGTAGGTTACTGAAACAGTATGGATTTTGACGTATTGGTAACTAATCAGGAGTTGTGTTTCCGGAGCCATCGGATGAGACGGGAAAGCCACGAGCCCTGCCCTTGGCCCACAAGCCCTCTGCACTGGGGTTGGACCCACTCCGCCCTGAGCTCTGCACCCTCCCTCCCTGCAGGTGTGCGTGATTCGTTCTCTAGTCCGCAGTACAAACCATGATCCCGGGCAGGGCTGGCTGCTGTCCTTCCTGCCGTCCCTATGTTAAGAGTGGCTGTTGGAATTTCGGTTCCTAAGCACTGGGAGGCGGCAGTACCTGCTGTGTGCCAGGCAGAGCAGGCAGAGCAGGCGACTCTGGCCGAGCTGGGTGTCGTCCGCCTGGCCCACCCCACACAGGGGCAGTGGCCGGCCTGCTCCCTGCTCCCCCGAGGAGCTGAGCAGAGACCCACCCCGAGGAGCTCACACAGCCCGGCCTCCTGGGGCAGAGGCCTGCCCTTCCTGAGCTGGAGATCAGCTGTCCTGGTTCACCTCAGCGTGAGTAGGTGGTGAGTTACCAGAGAAGGAAAGGCACGAGGAGAAATGGAGACCAGATGGCTGCTACCGGCAGGACTCTGGAATTGGACATGTCAGTAGGTTTATGACTTTCAGAACTTTTTTCATCGCTATCAATTTTATGAAGTAATTTTCTCCTCCCATCCCCTTAAATGGAAAATAAACTCCTTAAAAACACTCAGTACTGTATTCCCAGCAGATGTGTCCCGGGTTTAGTTCCATTTGCCGTGTGAGAATGACTTCGAACATGCATCACTTGGGGAAGGAGAGTGAAGCCACGGTCCATGGCTCCTCATTTCTGACCACAGAGTTTACCCAACCTCAGTACTGCTTGTTCTTCCGCTTCCTCTTCCCCTTCTCTCTTCCTCCTCCTTCTCCGCCTCTTCCACTTTCTGCGGGTGAGTGAAAGAATGTTTAAACGTTCAGGCATTGATGCTACCAGCAGCTACCTCACAAGTCTGCGTTTGGGGAGGTTTGAAAATGACCTGGTACTTCAAGACTTAAAGCTGAACTAGGTGAGGAGAAAGACAGTGGCTCTGACAACACAGACACCTTCAGAAGCTGAGGTAAAGGCACCCTGACAAGTAAACCAGAGCTTTGTGGTAGGTGAATCTAGGGGTGAGGGCCACACGTCCGCCTAACAGCAGCAGAGAGTTCGGCCCCTGCCCAGGCTAGGACTCTGTGCCCGACACCTGAGTGAGTCCGGGGATGGCGAAGGATGGAGCACAGAGCGGAGGCCGCTTTGACCCCATCCCCAGCATCCTGAGGGGGCAGAGTGGCCTTGAGATGTTTCCTGGCCCTGTTTCTAGCACTAAGAGCAGACGACTCCATGAGGTGCTCAACAGACGACTGTGATGGGTTTGTTACCTGCACGACTAAAGCCAGGGCAAGCGCTGTGGCCCTTGTACCACTGGAGTGAGTGGTCCACAGCGAGTGTGTTTCTGTAAGTGATTAACAGGTCGGGTGTGAGCCACAGGACTGTCATGTAAAGTCACGTAACACCCTTCATCGCAGTAGCGCACACCTTCACGCGATCAGCTAACAGGGTAAGTGGAAGGGGCATTGCTCCGATGCAGACAGCGGCCGGTGCGTTACTGTGAACCGAGTGTTCGCGGTTTCCATGTGGAGAGCCCTCCTGAGCTTCCTCCCTCCACATCTTGACCTGCCCTTCTTTGCCCCAGGTTGGTGAGTGTTTCTGCTGGCAGCAGCTTGGTCCTTGGATCAGCAGTCACACAGTGGACCTGCACTGGGATCTGTTTGTCGAGCCGCTTAACACCCACGGGCTAAGGCTGACGCAGAGGCAGGGTTCTTCTGACCCTCAGGCTGCCGGCTGAGCCGTGGGCCCCCTCTGCTCCCCATGCAGGCCCGGCTGCGTCCACAGTGGGCTGCTTGGTAGGGACCCGGGCTGCAGGCCCCTCTGCTCCTGTCGGTAGTGCTGCTTCCCACTCTGCCACCCACCCACACAGCGCCAGGAGCCACTGAGGCCCCAAACCTCTGCAGTGTCCACTTTTCTCCTTTCGTTGAATTATTACGAAGTTTCCAGTGCACTGCGCAGCTGGACTCAATTTTAAAAAGGTAGTGTTAGCTTCGGAGTAGTGGTTTTTATCCATCCATCCTATGGGGCTTGGTGCAGTGTGTGAGAAATGAGTGATTTTGGTAACTTAGAGGCACTCTTAAGCCAGCCTAAGTTTGGGACGGTTGTCAACCAGTAGTAGCTGCAGTTGTCAGTCGCCTAGAAAGATCTGAGTGAGTTTATGACCCTGCACACTAAGCTGCACGGTGCAGTACTTTCCACGAGGCGAGTCTGCCGTTTTCCTGGAGCGAGCTGCCCCTTTACTCCCTTAGATTTCAGCATCGCTGAGCTGTTGCTTCCAGGGGCTCTGGGCCGCGTGCTGCGGGGCCATCAGGACCCCGCAGCTGGGGAGCGCGTGTCGGGCAGCGGTGTCAGGGCCTCGGCCCCCAGAGCCCCGAGAGGCCGGGCTGACGCGGGGGGGTGGGGGGGTGGCCCGCGAGCACCAAGGCCGGGGTGGTCTCTGCCTCCTCCGTCTCCCCCTTCCCCTTAAGGACCCCGATGCGTGGGATTCTACTCTCACTGCCAGGGCAGTGCAGGCGGCTTCTCTGCTCTTGACTGCAGTTTGATTTCCGGCCGCATGGCAGGAGGACCATGTGAGCTCTGGGTGGGAGGAGGTTCCTGTCTCCAACCTGAGCCCGGAGGAGGAGGGTGCTGTGCTGCCCCCGCCCGGCCCAGGTCCCCGCGTCCTTGGGGCCCGCGCTCTGCCTCCGTCTCCCCTCGGCCGGGCCTGCGGACGCTGGGGCGCAGGCGCGGTCGCCGGCTGAGATCCGAGCGCAGGCTGAGGCCTGGCCGTTGTCGCCCGGGCCCCGTGCCCCCGCCCGTCTCGCTCCTGTCCTGCCAGGCGGCTTCGGCACAGAGACGACACGGTGCGCTGGCATCTTCCCTGGGCCCTGGCAGCAGGTGGGGTGTGGGCGCCTCTTCGGTCCGCACCCGGCAGGGGCGGCGATGCCACTGCGGCCGCTGTGCTGGGAGCAGCCAGATCGAGGTCGAGGTCCAGGGCAGGGCAGAGCAGGGCGGGGTCCTCCTCGAGGCCCCTTCCCGCGGGGCAGGGCGGGTCACACGGTGTGGCCGGGCACTCGGGGCAGCGCAGGACTGTGCAGCTGCGTGGCCTGGACACGGTCGTGTGAGCGCCTCCCGGGGCCGGGGAGGACGGGCTGCACGGGTCTGAGTCCTGGCCAGGACCAGCCCCCCCCCCGCCAGGTGGCAGCGCTGCCGCCACGCTGGCCGCAGCCTGTCTGCAGCCAGTCTGCACGCTGCTCTCTGCTCCTGGAGGTGAGCACTGAGCTGCGAGCACTGCCCTCAGCCACCACAGGCGGAGCATGCGGTCGGACGCGGCGTCCTGCTCCTGAGCAAGGCCCAGAAGCCCATGCTGTGCAGAAAAGGCCTGTGCAGAAAAGGCCGGTGCAGAGGGCCTCGGTGCACCTGCTCACTCACTCACAGTGAGGTTTTCTGAGCCGTCTGTTGTGTGATCCTGTGGGCTTGCAGTGGGCTTTAACTCGTTCAATGTGTAAGACAGAGATTTCCCTCCAGTTAGCTGGGAAATTGTTAATGGACTGGCACACCTGAGATAGGATTTTCAGTTTCCTTTAAAACTCCCATACCTGTTTGAATTTTTATTTATGATGAGGATGTTTCACTTTTATATATAAAGAGCTAATGAATTTGATATGAATGCTAATTCGATTAAGGGTAAACTGGGTGTTTTGGCACATGCCTGTAATCCCAGCACTCAGGAGGCTGAGGCAGGAGGATTGCTGCAAGTTTGAGGGTACTCTGGGCAACTTAATGAGTTCAAGACCAGCCTGGACTACTTGGGGAGAACTTGTCTCAAAAAAACCAACCAAACAAACAAACTTAAGGGTAAAGAGTTGAAGAGTTTTGGGAGAGCTGCTGTAGAGGAGAGAGCCCCGGACTGTGAGCCCCAAACTCCCACCCAGTGCAGAAGCTGCCTCAGGAGCGCTGAGCAGGGCGGGCTCCGTGTGCCTGGAGCCCAGAAGGTGCCAGGAAAGGCCTGGGCTGAAGGGCTTGGCAAGCCGAGAGGGCCGAGGCCGGGTGCAGGCCCTGGGATCCCTCCTGCTGCAGGGCGGTGGGGACCTCAGGCTGGTAGAGGGGCTCGGAGGCCAGGGCCCGGTGGGAGGCGCTTGCTGCTCAGGCAGGGTCTTCGCCCCTTCCTTACAGTGGATGGTGAGGAGCGCCTGACAAGAGGCGGGTCCGACTCGGGGCTGGGCCGAAGCCTGAGTCTGTGAGCTGGAGCCCAAGCCCCAAAAGGAGCGCGGGGTGAAGCACCTTTCTTGATCCCTGCCCTCGAAACCGGAAGGGTGTTTCACAGCGGTGGCACAGAGACATTTTGTGAACTTACGCGGGTTGTGAACTCATGTTTTGATGATCTTGTCCGTTATATTTCCTTACATGAATATACTGCAATTATGAAAGTCATAGGATTCAGAAACATAACATTTTTAACATTTCGAAACTCTCCATCCCTTCCCAAATCACCTCTTTAAGTGACTTCACACACACACACGTGTGTGCACACGTGGCTTCACTGAATTGCACTGTGCCGGTCACACACCTGTCGTGTCAGCTTGTTGCTGGCTCCCCCGGCTTTGGGTCCTCACCACAGCCGCCTGTGCTGGGCAGAGGCAGAGGGTCCACCGTCTGAGTGCATCGTGTTTTCTTTCTGCTTGAATTTGGTAGCAAATGACTCAGCTTTCTTCTAGCACGATTTGTGTGGAGAAGGTCCTGGGGGACAGGATGGGGGATGAGTCATCCCAGAAACCCCACATGCTGCCAGCTGGTGCTGGAGCGGGGAAGACGCGAGGGAAGGGAGCAGAGATCACCAAGGCTCTTGTCGAATTAATTCCCAACGCTTACTGCTCTGACTTTTAGACTGAAAGCTTATTGGTGCAGGCCACATCCGAGAGCGAATCAGGCCTTGTGAGGTCAGATAAGCATTGATTTAGTAGGAAGCACATGCCCTCTTTTTTAATATAAGTTCTTTGTTCTCCTTCCTCCTGTGTTTGGGCCACACTTGGAGCTGCCAGCCTTTCTGAGGGTCTCCTGCTGCCCAGGGCTGGCAGAACTGCTGCATGAGGGGTGGTGACTTAGGAGAGGATGGGGAGACATAGGACCCCAAGGCTGTGAGCAGAGACTTCTCTGGCCAGCAGAATACAATCAGCTAGCCAGAGAATTGGTGAAAATTTTATTTGCAAGACCAGTACACTTCTTTGACTGAAGTTTTCTCTTTTTCCCTTTAACACTGCTCTTAGGATGCAGAATAGAAAACTGTGACTCCTGCTTCAGCAAAGACTTTTGTACCAAGTGCAAAGCCGGCTTCTATGTGCACAGAGGCCGTTGCTTTGGTGAATGTCCAGACGGCTTTGCACCCTTGGATGAGACCCTGGAATGTGTGGGTGCGTAGCTCCCCTCCCTCTCACACTGCGGCCTCAGACCAGTTTCTTGCAACATGCATGCTGGACACACTCAGCCTGAAGACAAATGTTTTCTCTTGTTGATTACTGAAGATTACTTTGTTGCTTTTTTAGTTCCTTAGGCATCAAGATGATGGGTCGTCTCATACAATGTCTTGGTTCAGAGTTTGTTAGTTGTACATTTGGTAAATTAACCCACTTAAGTACTGATAACGTTTATCATCTAATATGAGATGTACTTAAAATAAGGTGAATGGTTAAATTAAAAAATTATTACACTGAGTGACATACAGCCATGAATTCCCCTCAAAACGCTTACCTCACTGTGCTTGCCACTTTCTGAAGCTGCTATGGGAGTCTCCTTTCCCAGTGTCTTCAGTTGCACTTTTGTGGCTGCTTCGAGGTTCTGAATCCACTCAACCCGTTTCCCTTTCTTGGTCATTTTGACTTTGGGGAAGAAGCAGAGGTTGCACAGTGCCAGATCCAGTGAATGAGGCAGATGAGGACGCAGCACCGTGTTTTTATAATGTGGAAATTCCCATAAATGACTGCTCAGTGCAGAGTGATCAAAGATACAGTCAGTGTTTAAATGAAACATTTATTACGGTGAAAGACACACTGCCGTTAGTCCCCCTCAAAATGCTACCTCTAAACTTCAAGCGCATTTATCCCATCATTCTCGGCAGTGTGTCTTTTACTCTGATATATGCAGTATTATTATTTTCCTCATTTGTTGTTTCATTGTTAGCACACATTTGAAAGCAGTACGTACTAAGTGCACTCCTCGTGAGGAGTTGGAGCGTGCACAGAATGCATATTCATCCTTTTTTCATTCCCCCCATCTCTCAGTCCCCTTCCCATTTGCAAAAGATCTATCTCTCTGTTTCCTATTGTCTATCTTTTATTTTGTTCTTTATTTATATTTTGGGTTTTTCCTAAAGGGAAACCATTCTATGTTTAAGCTTGTGAGTCTGATTATATTTTTAATTCAAACATTCACCCTATTTTTGATCATCCCTTGTACATCTGTTTCTTATTATCATAACAAATTACTAATAATCATTACAGGAAAATAGTTTGCTTAGGAAATGAGGAGAAACACAAAAACTTGGGATTTTGTAGTGCATGCATGGAAGAACAGAGGGGACCACAAAATGCAGAACAAGCGCCCCTCTTCCCCTGCTTCCAAAATAACAGCGACCCCTCCGTGGGACTGGGAGGGCGTTTGAACCCACTTGTGGAACGGCGCCTCTGCCCTGGAGTGAAATGGGCCTCTGTGGCCAGTGTCTCGGGATGCACATTTCAGTGTCAGGACCCTCAGGAGAGGGAGTGTGGACGAGTGGGCACCAGGGCTCTCCCATCACGTGGGGCATTGGCTTTGCCGTGCAAGGCCTTGTCGTGAGTGCGGGCCAGGCGGGCTGGGACTTCACTGCTGGGACCTGGAGGGGTGGGAGACACTGTGGGAGCTGGGTGGCGCTGCAGAGTGGAGACCGACTGGCATCCGCTTTTGTGTTTTCTCATCTTTATTAGAAGGGTGTGAAGTTGGTCATTGGAGCGAATGGGGAACGTGCAGCAGAAATAACCGCACGTGTGGATTTAAATGGGGCCTGGAAACCAGAACACGGCAAATTGTTAAGAAGCCAGCGAAGGACACGATGCCCTGCCCGACCATTGCAGAGTCTCGGCGATGCAAGATGGCCACGCGGCACTGCCCAGGAGGTAGGTCCGCTCCCTCACTGGCGCTGGTGCTGGCCAGCCCCTCCCCTCCTTCCAAGGAGAGGCTGCTGAGCCACGGAGAAACCCGAGCAAACACTGGAGAGGAGGTAAAATTCTGCTTGACTTATTTAGAGACAGGCGCTTCACTTGTCAATATGAAGTGAACATTTCATTTGCTTTCATGATACCTTAAAATAGCCCAGAATCCATTACAAATGCGCCTTCTAAAATCAGAGTTCTAAAAGCATGTGTTTTTTTTCTTTTTTGCAAATGTACCCTAAAAATGAGTTCTTGTGAAATCAGGCGTCTGCAGATTCTGCTTTCTGGGGCAGCAGACTGCCAGCGTTTGGTGAGAAGAGTTTAGATTGGAAAGGTTTATGGGTCTGTAAAACCATCTGCATCATTCCTAGGTGAAGATGACCACTTCAAATAAACTCTCCCAAACACTGAGGGGGATAAACGTTGTCCTAATGTTACCACAATTAGCTATTCCTTTTTGTTTTGATAATAATTTGTAGAAAACAGCTACTGGCATGTGTGTGTTTATCCAGCCCTTTGTAGTAACCGTGCTGATTTGTAGTCGTGATTCTGTAATAACAGGATTAGGCCTTTAGAAGCCAGGAGAAGGTGTGCCTTGGAATGCCATCTGCAGTGCCGTTGCAGAGGCTCGAAAGCAGAAGCCACTCGGCTCTTCGCTGTGTTGCTGGCAGATGCCCTGTCGCCATGGATGAACTTGGAATTTTCTAGTGCATCTACAGAAAAGCAAAGCAGAAAATTGTGTTTGGAAAACTGCCTCTTAAAATAATCCAAGTCTTTCTCTGCCTTCACTCCGTTGGGGCATCCTTTTCAGTTCTCCAGCTCAGCCCCGAGAACGTATCTCTGCTTTAAGTAGGTTTCTAGCCCCATTATGCTGCCTCATAGAGAATGTCTGTGATCCATGGCAAAAGATGGGACTTGGAGGGCGTAAGACTCCAGTCGGCCTTCGAGAACGATTAGATCCAGATCCAGAAGCTACTGTTACGAAAGCAGCTTTTCCTCTTGAATTAGTTTTGCTTTTCTTTACTGAGTTTCTGAAACAAAGCGTTTTAGGGTCTTGCTTTTCACTAACAAGGATGGTTTTGTTCACTTAAACTAGGTATTTTTTCAGTCATAATATAAGAAAATATTTTCTTACAAAACTAATAAGCCACTTCTTGGATAGCTAAAAGCATTTAACCTGCAACCTTCTGCCTAAAACAACCCTGATATGTTCAGGTACTGGAAATACAGGCCCTCTTTGTTGTTCTTGTTTATGCAGTGGCCTCCCCCAGTCCTTGTTCAGCCCTTGGGTCCCCGTTGTGGTTTACATTAATAGCAAAAGTTAACCTGGAAATGCTCCTGTAACCAACATGCTCATGTGTGACCAGAGCCAGCACGTCCCCTCCTGTCCTAAACTCTTTACTTTGACTAGTCCATCTGTGTGACACTTTTGTAGATATCAGCTAGGTTGCTAACCATAATGCTTATTGCATTGTAATCTTTGTGCTGACAGCATTGTGGTGGTCTCCTGGAGTATGCCTGCCACTGTTGGCCATTTACATTGGGCCCCCAAATTGCTTGAGCACGATTTGCTAGTGATTCTCTTTGACAAGAGATCCAGCAGCAGGCTCTGGGTTGTGTTTAGGTTTTACCGAGTGTTGTGTATTAGGAAAAGCCAGCTGTTGCTCTAATCCCGGTATCTGTATTTTTATCTATAAAATGAATTTTTATAAGGCTTTCAAATTAAGTAGGTTTTAAAAGTTACATTGGAATTTTTGTTGTTATATTAAAAGGGAAATAAAATTAACTATTGATAGAAATGTAAAGTATTCTGGAATAAAATAACTTCTATTTACAAATGTCAGAAATAAAACCTCCAAAATTAATCCTGGAACTTGAGCAGCAGTGGGAGAAATTGGGATAACTTCCAGGGGTCCCCAGCTGGCCTCAGGTGGGAAGGGAAGAGTCCCCTTCTCCCCGAGGTCATGCTGATTAATGGAAGAATGAGGAGGAAAACCACTTTATCCCTTTTTACATCTTGATTTGATTTCAGTGATCTGCTTTGACAAACCATGCAAAAATGTAAGTCGTAATCAGGTTGGGAATTCAGGCATTCAGATCTTTCAACATGTGTATGGATTTTTCTTCTGTTGGAGCCGATCTTAGCCTAATTGCATTCGAATGCATCCTAACCTCCTTCACACTCCAGGCCCTGGCACATTACAATCAGCTGCTTTCCATTACCGAGTGGCTAGGCCAGAGGTCAGTGCAGGGGAGGGTCCCTAGGTGTGTAAGATGCCCAGTGTAAGGAAATGATGGCTCTATGGGTAGAAACAAAGCCGAGTAATGATCTAGCCTTTCCCCTTAATTATCATATGCTTACTTGCTTAAAAAAAAGAATATCTGGGAATTTCTAAAGTAGTGGGGTGATTGGTGTGGGAAGCGCTGTGTTCACTCCCAGATTTCTCTCAGCTCGCTCATCTTTTCCTGGGTTCTGAGGAATCCTGCATGGGTTCTTGGGCCTTTCCAGCTCGCTCCTCAGAGGCCTGGTCTGGGATCTGGTCCTGTACTCTGTCAGCTGGTTACTTCTGTGACCCCAGCTGGTCCCTTAACCTCAAGGGGGCCCTGTTTCCTCCTTTGTCAACTGAAGTTATCGGCCTGCTGACCTCTGAGGCCCAGGCAGTTGGAAAATCTGGGGATGCTGGGCAGCTGCCGCAGACGCGAGCACACGCTGCATCATCCTGGGGAGGGCGGGGAAGGGCTGGACACCGAGGGTGCTGACTTGGACCGAGGTGCCCGTGCCTCATGGTGCTGCCCCGGGCTTGTGCAAGGCCTCGGTGCTGTGCAGCCAGCCTTTACGAAGAAGTGGGTTCCCTGTGGTTTAGGCACCAATAAAGAAGTAGTATAGAGAATAAGACAGCAAAAATGGATCGCATAAAAGATCACGGGGATAAGGAAAAGGGACAGTGAGCTTGGAAAAGAGAGCAAATGACTTAGAGTTGAAGGCTGTGGTTGGTGGACCTCACCCGTGCTGCCTCCCCGAGTATACAGACCACCTGCTGGGACCAAGTCAGTCCATTCATTTAGAATCCTGAGCTTAACGGGGAGCAACCACAGGTCTGTACCGTGTGGTACTCGAGGCAGTGTCTTTACAGAAAGAGATGAACATGCCATTATATATTTGAGTGACAAATGGAAGACAGAGTCCTGGTTGCCAGGTGTCATGTTGGAGGAGAAAGTGTCCGCTGCCCCTGTGTGCAGTCTCCTGGCTTCACAGGCCTGGCCAACACTGTGACCTCAGCACGCTATGTTTTCTCATCTGTTGGGGACTCCTCGTGACTTCAGTGCCAACCACGGTGACTAATTTCATTAATTCAGCTGGTCAGATGTTGGCTGAGTACTGTTGTGTATTGCTCATTGGTCCAGACATGGGATTTCTCACATAACCCTTCGGTCTTTTCTAGAGAGAATAATTGCAATGACGAAATAAATGGATGAGGGAATGTAATTTCATGTGGAGACAGTGCTGTGCGGGAAATAAGACAGGGCAGGGAACTCGTGTGTGGCTGGTGTAGTTTTATGTAGGGAGCTCAGGAACATCGTGGAGGTTACATCTGATCAGACATCTGAATGAAGATGACCCTTTGCAGAGGGAAGAGGACAAGATTGTTCCAGCTATTGACATGGTGGCTGTTTTTGTGACTGCCCTCGAGGCTCCCACTGTGTTTTGAGGAGAAGGAAGAAGCTGAGCCCAGGGAGCAAGGATCTGACTGCTCCATGGCCACCATGGGTGTCACCAGTGATAGATCCAGGCTGGGGCCATGGTCTTGCTGCCTAGGAAGCCCAGGCTCTCCTGTGCCTTCCCCTGGTTCCGAAGACAAGATCGAAGGCACAACCATTGTTATTCTCCGGCGAAGTACCCAACTTCAGCTGTTTTCCCTGTACCCAAAGACAGCACGCACCTTTCCCCATGAACTCTGCCATCCCCAGGACTCCGACGCAGTCCTGCTTGGGGAAACTGGTGGGATGAACTGGAAGAAGCTTGTTTCTTGAATGCTCCTGGCGTTGCTCTCAGCCAGCTGCCGCTCTGAGGCCCTCTCCCGTGGAGCTGCGGGGTCCCTGCTCTTCCAGACTGGGGGAAACATGACTTCAGGACTGTTCTTTACATCCTTGTCCTCGAGTCGGCACCCGGGACGCTCAGCCCCGACACAGTGGCCTTGGGGGACGCGGTCCGCACCCTGCACGTCGCCTGGCTCTGTGCCCAGTAAGGCTGCTCTGACCCGTTTTCAGCCAGCAGACCCCGTGCAGCTCTGAGCAAGCCGGCTGCCTCTGCCTTTCCCTGTGTGTCTGCTGCCCCTCCAGCGACTCGGCTGTTGGGGATAACGTGGTGCAATTGTCGGAGTGCAGGTCACACTTTCTTAGCATTGTGCAAACATTTCAAGGTAAAATCTACCCTGTGCTATTTCAATTGGAAAACAAGTCATTCTTCTCGTGAAACATAACCTGATCCTTATCTACTGTTTCTTTTTCCTCCAGAAGTGGTTCTTAACTTGGTAGGAAACAAAAGAAAACGCTATTTAGCAACTTAGAACCTTAATCTCTGCCAACATCTACCTTCTCAATGGCAGCAGTAATAGGATCTCCCGAAGCGGTGTTTTCTGTGTACAAACTGACAGCACATGTGAACCAGGGAGTAGATAATAGAACTAGAGATGGCTGTAGATTGTGTTGGATTAAACTGAGAGCAGGAAATAGGCACATTTTCAGTAGGATAAGGTCAAGAAAATATGGTTTGGACATATGTTCTTTATTTCTCCACATTTTGTTTACATTTGAGCTGCAGTTTATGTGGTCTGCTTTATACAAGACAGCCTCGGGAGTCATTTGGAAGAGAGCGGATAAGAGCAAACCTCCTTCCTTTTGAGCCATTTGGACTCTGTCAGAACATCAGTACTGCAGTCTTGATGTGGAGGAGCAGCTAAAGTGGGGTTCTTGTTGCCTTTCTGAACCCTGTACCAAATGCTTTAGTGCATTACTATGAGAAATCAATGATGTGTGTTAGTTATCTTCAGTTAAGCAATATATTATTTTCCACCAACTGTGGGTACAGGGAAGCTAGTTTTGAGGTTTGATTTTAGAGATTATAAACTGGGATGTTAATGAATGATTATTCCATAAATTGGTATTAACAAGGATCCACTGGCCCAGAGGTCTCTCTCAGCAGAGCCTCTGCTTCCAGCCTTGGGAAGGGTCCTTCCCTGCTCCTTGTTCCCCCAATTTCCTGGTTTTCATTTTTCCTTTGTTTCTGGAAAATGAGCAGAGGACAACCGCTGGCCCAGTGGTGGTGGTAGTGGTTTTGTTTGTTTGTTTGTTGCTTTTAAGCAGTGATTTCTCTTGGGCTTGCTGATTCCCCATGGCAGAGAGTAGGCCTCAGAGCAGGCCCAGCCCGGTGTGTTTGGGGCAGACCCTTCGGGGACTCTGCGGCCCGGAGGCCGAGGAGTGGAGTTCAGTGGAGACAGGTTCTTTCCCCTTTCATGTTGAGTTGTCTTGGTGCCAACCTTGCTGGACAGAGGCCCCTCTGCTTGGTTCTCCAAGCTCCATCTGGACTCTCCACTTGCTCTGTCTAATTGCAGCTGGGCCTGCACGTCCCGTCTCTTTTACGGGAACTTGTAAAAAGAATTTCTCAACTGGATGCTGCCCCTGAAGGCCCGAAGTCCTATGGGTACTGAGGCAGAGACAGGAAAATTCCGAAGGGGCCTTTCTTTTATGAATTTCTCAGCAGTAAGCTACCCGATCTTAATGTAAGATATATAAAACGATTTTTACAACACTGCAAAAAGAAATCAGCTTTAATAGGACACACATGGGATCTTTGTTAGCTCCCCTCTCTCCCCTTTCGGGAGACCTCTTTTCCTGCCCTCCCACGAGAAGAAAGGGTTAGGTACAAATCCCCGATGGTGTCTCAAAACTGCCCACAGGGCGCCTCTTGGGGTCTTCAGGTGGTGCCCAGGGAGTGAGCGGCGGTTTCCCCAGGTGGATCCCCGAGGGCATCTGCAGCTGCAGGCCTCACGCAGGGTGTGCGTGGCTTCCCCCTGGAAGCAGAAGGCAGAGAGAACAGTCCAGTGGAGATGGAGGCAGTTTTACTAGAATCCCAGCGTGGTCCACATGGTCCTCACGTCCTTACGTTGCGTAACAGAATTGGCAGGAACTTTTATCACTAAGGGTAACCTGAAAGCATGAGGGGCAGTAGTTTCTGCCGCACAGCTG
Organism: Heterocephalus glaber; assembly: GCF_000247695.1. The sequence goes on along the minus strand of NW_004624763.1, from coordinate 23,098,838 downwards.
ACCTGTTTATGATACGTGGATCTAATGTTTTGCATTAATATTATTTTCTGCTATTTGAGGATTTTGGAAACTAGAAGTGAAATGTTTGAGCTTGTCTAGTCAAGAGATGTTCAATAATTCATGCTATATCCTTATATCCTGCCTATTATGGAAAGGATTTAGTGATAATGTATAAAGATATAACATAGTACACTGAAACTAAAAACCACAAAAGATCAGAACCAGAAAAATGTTAAATGATTCAGGATTCAAACAAATCTATATTGGTTGAAATAGTTGAGCTGAAATTTTGACTTTGTGTTCAGTGCTAGACAAATGTGATTTTTCTATTTTAGTTTAAAATAAATGCTTGGTTATGAAGTACAAAATTAATTTAACATTAGCTTTTAGAGGAAAACATCATCTCTCCATATAAATAGATGTACATAATACAGCTGTGCATACAAACACATGCACATGCGTGTAGATATCCATTGCAGTTTTATTAAAGTATGTGTTTGTGTGCGGCAGAAGTAGGACTTGCCCTGCAGCCTGGAGAAATCAACAACGATTTTCACGGCAAACAGCTCCACAGCGAGACACCCACTAGGCAGATGGAGGACACACCCAGGCCATGGCAGGGTGGCAGGCAGTGACCTCAGCAGTGTCCTCAGCAGTGTCCACGTCCATCGGTCTCCAGAGCAGGGACAGCTGGGCACTCAACCTCCGGGAAGACTGTAAGGGCTGCATGGGCGTCACTCAGGAGAGGCAGGAGTAGAGGCTGCAGGCAGGACTGTGTGACTGCCAGTTCTGTTTCACTGGAATCTCCACGAGGCTCTTCAGTGAATGGAATACATCCGGAGCCTGGTGCTATCTGGAGAACCTAGAAGATATGCAGTCAGTAAAATGTGAACTTGTCAGCAAACAGAGATGGCAAGATGTTCTTGAATGAGATCGGGAGTCAAGTGTTTAGATGCGGAGTTATTAGGGATGATTATCTTACATCCGCACTCATATTTTAAATGAACTTTTGTGATTTCTGTGCCGTGAGGCTGGACTTGAGTCATCTCAGTTGTGTCACAGTTATCTGTTATGAGAGAGCCATGGGGGTCCTGAGTGCCTGCTTACTGAGTTCGACCGACTGTATTAAAATATATTACAAGGGTCCCTCCCATTTCTCATTTGAACCAAGGGAATCTAGTCTTGGGGCTGGGATTCTACGCAGCCCTTTATTTGTTCTATTGCTATTCCTGTAGGTTCATCAAATCAATTAGTTAAACATGCTTTACTTCCTGTGCTCTAAAGAAGTAAGAAAATTGGGAGGAGGGTGGTATGGACAGAGGAATTAGAGCCTATGCAAGAAGGAAATGCACATCATAAAATAAAGAGGCAGAAAGAAGAAAAATTGAATTTCTAAATATCAAGTAAGGCTCTGATATTATAGAGAGAAAGGTATCATTTTCAGTTATGATGCTCAGGGAATATTTCCCGAAGAGAAAACCTGTGGTTCTATCAGAAGGGGAGGGTGGAAGCGATGTATAAAGATCGTGTGTGACGGAGGACTTCCAGCGTGTACCTGCTGAACTGCGCCTGCAGCCTCCGAGGGGCAGGGAGCGAGCAGTGAGCCCACAGGAGGCTGAGGCAGTCCAGGCTCACCGCAGGCGGCTGCATGGTTCCTAGTTTCTGGTAGACGGCAGTGCGCTGTGGCTTTGCTGTGCCCTCACTCTGATCCTTGAACCCGTTCTGCTTAGGGCTCTCCGGCTGCTCCTGCCCAGCACACACCTGGACATCTCTGACCGCAGCCAGCTTCTGCTTGTTCATTCAGCGATGGTAGGTGTCTGTACAATGGGAACAGTGGTACGGAAAAGTCGTAATGATTTAAATAGCCCTGTGCACCCGTGAGTCATGTGGCCTCAAGTTGCCCAACTCCCTAAAGTGGAGTCGCATGGAAAGGAAGCCAGGATGTCGCAGGATTATCGCGAGCAGCAGGTGCAGATGAGCGGTTCTTACCCTGCCTTATTCAGGCCAGGTCTGTTCTCAGCGCTTTCCCTGCTGCCTGGCGCCGGCCCACTCTTGCTGCCGGCTCTCCTGAGACCGTGCCTGCAGCTTCTCTGAGCTCCCACCTGCAGGCTTGCCCATCCGCGGCCACGTCTACCCAAATACTCTGAGCTTCCTAAGTGTCACTTGCTGAACACCACTGGCTGTCTTTCCCAGCCATCTTCCCCGGGGTGGCCACGCATCCTGAAGGTGCTGCTAGCTTCCTGTCAGCCAGGTTCTCTGTCCGCCTTGTCTCTCAGTCTTTTCCTCATACTTGGGTGAATCAGGATCAAACTTCTCTGCTCAGGCAAAATGTGCAGACTTGCTTGGTCTGCTCAGTGTCTCTCTGCTTCAGCATCCGCGCCTCCGTCACAGGGCCAGTAAGCCATGCCTTCCCCGGGGCGCCATGTGGATTGAGCAGCACCCTTCCTACCTGGCCAGGCAGAGCAGGCCAAAGAACATGGCGGCTCAGGGTCTCCAGCTCTGCCCAGTCTGCTTTCTGAGCCCTCTGTGCACCCTCGTTCCCATCATCTCTGACTTTGCAGCCTCCTTGGCCTCGTTACTCAGGTCATTGATGCAAGGTTTGCTAGGCAAAGTGGGCAAAGGCTGATTTGTAGCCTGGCTCTCAGATGTGATACACAGGGCTGAATTTGCTTCACTTTGCTTGCAATGCAGAATGGGTGATACAGTTGGAGCCCTGGGTCTGACAGCGGTGAGGACAGCACTGGCACCTGCTCAGCCTCCGTGTTGGAGGGATGGAGGTGCAGAGGAGCACACAAGCAAGACTCCAGACCTGGAATTGGGCCGGCCAAGGAAGTGCTGGGGCAGGGGGTGCGGAGAGATAATGGGCAGACCAAATTAGAAAAAGGAGTGCGTGCGTGTGTGTGTGTGTGTGTGTGTGTGTGTGTGCGCAGCTTAGTATGATGCAGACATGGAGAACCTGTGTGCCACAATGCATGGTCCAGGAGCAGAATGGCAAACACTTAGGCAAAAGGAATACAAATAAGGAGAAAGAATGAACTCAAGGGTTAGTTCAAAATTAGCAAGCAGTGACTGGCCAGCTGAGTTTCAGGGAGTGACCACTGCCTGATGATTTTGAAGGTCTGCTGAGCAAGGATTGTGGGAAAAGGGAGTCTCTGCCCGCTTAGGGTGATGCCCACGTGTGTGGATGCTCAGTAAGATGGTAAGCCTGGTGCGATGTGAGAAATCTGGTTTAGAACAAGTAAGCCAGCCATCAGAGTCATGTGAATGCAACAAACCTGAAGTTAGAAGCAGAGGAGCAGAAGTACAGCACGTTCAATAACATATATACCTCTGGGCAATTTCTAAAGGCAGTTTGCTTTGGAAATTCAGTTCCTGGACTCCATCACCAGCAATTAGATATGGAGGAGAGTGGAACTCATAGAATGAAGGACTCTGCAGACCAGCAGTCAGGTGTTTAGGTTCGATTCCATGCAGGGTATCATGGTATTGGCAGGGAAGACCCACTGAGTAGGATCTGCTCTCTCTCTCTCCGGGCTACACAGGACTGCTTTCTTCTCTCTCCCTTATGCTTTGGGCCTTCTGCATGCACGAGTCTTCTGGGGAAAAAGAGCATGTCTTCCTGTGAAGTAGAGCTTGATGATGGCTCCCACTGTGGGTGGGGAACCACAGTGCTCTCTTCTGCTAATGTCCAAATCTGTCAAAGGGACGGCCTGGTCCAAGCCTAGATTTCTTGTGCATTCTCGGTGCGGCAGTCAACTTTGCCTGTGACTGACTTGCTAGAGTGGCTAAATGTGCTTTGTGTTAGGAACCACGAGGCTGCTCCTGTGCCGCTGTTTGAAGCCTGGCGCTCTCCCTGTTACCAGTTTGCTTCTGCTTTATCGGAAACAGAAGACCTGAGTATCACAGGATCTGCCACAGCAGAGCTCTGCACCAGGTGGCCGCATGTGAGCAGATCCAGTTGCAAAGCTGAAACGTTGGCAGTAGCCTAATTTGAACCATTCTCTTTATAATAGCTTACATTTATTAAGAACTCACTCAAAGGAGTTCAAACAAGGGTGGTGACCTCTTAAGCCCTGACATTAAAAAGTTTTTTTGAACCACATAGTACTCCCAATGCTGGTATCGGATGCAACTTTCAGTACTTGGTAACAAATTGTTCCATGAGCAGTATGATGCCAAGAATGCGTAAAGATACTGAACATTAGAAATATGTCATTTGTTCTCCTTCTCCGTGCGTGTGTGGTGTGTGTGTGTAAAGAGCAAGGATCACTGGTCCCCGAACAGCGTTGAGGGAAATGTTCAGTGTTGTACTCGGCATTTAGTTTGACAGTTGTCACATTGTTTTCATTGTCTCTCCACTTTTGTTTATTCCCTTGCTTCTTAAGCAGCCTGATGAAATCTCTTCAGCTAACTGGGATTGAATTTTGATGAGTGCCAAGTTGCTTTGATGAAATCTGGTGTAATTATCTTAAACCCAATTTTATTTGGCTTTACTGCTGGCATTTTCCATATTGAGAAAATTAGTGCATTTGTCTGCTACTGGGGGTGGAAGTCTATAAGAAAGAAAGATACCTCAAGTAGAAAAAGCCACAATTTAAGTTCATTTAGTACCTTTGTTTTAAAACTAACTTGCCCGCAAATTCTAACTTTTTATGTTTAGCATCTGTTCCTTTTAACAGTACAAAGTCAGAATGAGCCAAAACTTCCCTCAAAGCAAATGCATAGTCACTGTTGACCAGAAAAAAGCTTTGGCGTCTTGTTACCTGGATTTTCCTAAGAGGAACAAAAAATTGCATTATTTTGAACGCAAAACATTTCATTTCATCACCATGAAAAAATTGAGTTAAAAAAGTTTATTCCCTAGCTCCATTTCAGGCTATAAAGCCAGCATTACAAAGGAAAACAAAGTCTCCTAAATTTAGGTCTCAGTTTCTGATGCCTTAGTTTTTGATGCTTTATCTGAGTATGTGATGAGTCTGTTGTGTCTCGCCGGCCAGAGGTGTTAGACTACGGTACTGCAAGTGAGGTTGCACCCTGTTCTCACGGCCTGAAATGAGACATTCAGCTCCTCAGCCGCAGCCTACGCGGTCCCCATGGCTTAAATCTAGCTGTGCTTGGACGAGGTCCCTGCTTCCAACTGGAACCTGGGATGAGAACCACCGTGGGCAGTCTGGCCATGCTTGCAGGCTCCGGGGAAGGGACGGTGGCCTCCGAGCACTGAGAAATGTTCCTCTGTGGACCTCAGCTTTCCGGTTCTCGCTGGCTTCCTGAAGTTCATTCCACAATTTAACCCCAGAGCCTGGCACTTGACGTCCGCAATTGGAAGCTCTCACAGATTGTGGAAGTTTACTCAGAGGCAATTTTTGGTGTCAGATAATCGAAGGCAGCTCCGAGGCCCTGGGAAAAAGCCGTCTCTGTCATGTTTCTTTGGAGGGTCTGCGGGTTTCCCAGTTCAGATGTCCTCCCTTTGCCTGGTTTCTCCTTGGTAGGCTTTCAGTGGCCCTAACCTGATTAATTAATGACTAACTGTAAGAATTTGTGTATTCCTTTATTATACTGCTCAGTCAAAGGTTACTCTAAACAGCACCATTACCAAGTTGCGCTGTGAAACCAAACAGCTTTCTGTGTCTGAATGGAAAGAAATCAGCAAAATGCTGAGTCCCAAGGTCTGGAGGTGCCCACATCCTTAGAAATGAGCTGTCATCAGAGTGGTCCCATGAAGAGATTTTACATTTCATGTCATCTATAGTGGCTTTTATTTATGGTTAGTAAAATATCCAGCCAAGGCTACCTTAAATTCTGCAGATAAAGCCCCAAAGCATAACATAAAAAGCAGCCCCATTTATTATGCATAGAAATGTAAATTACCTTTGGATGGATGACTTCAGAATTTACTTGTTATGATCATTTTTTTGTACCCACTTATTAGGCTGTTATGATTATCATAATCGAGAACAAGGATCTAAGCAGGCTGTTGGAAGACCACGCTCCTAGCCATTTCTGTGGTTGGATTTAGGGCGAAGAAACCACAGGAGATGATTTCTGAGTGGGAGTGGCTTCTGCCCAGTGCATCTTTCTGAGCCTCTTTCTTGAATTCTGACTGTGATCTGTATTACGGCCCCACGCGAATCTCAGATACTTATTCTAAAGTCTGGAAATAACTGCTGTCTTTTCAGTGTAAGTTCTCCTCTGCCTGTCACATTTTCATCTTGAAGCTCTTCCCAGGCTTTCACTAAAGCCCTTTCGCAGCTGAGCGTGGAGGAGGCTCCTCTGAGTCCCGGGTCTGCCTTTGTGTGGATCCCGCCTCTCCAGGCCGTGGACAGACAGCGGGAAGAGCTGAGCGGATGCTGAGGAGCTTGAGCAGAGCCCTGCCCTCCCCTTTTCTAAGAGAACCGGGCCGTTGGACGTTTCACTTAGAGAACTGCTCAGGCCCACACCACGGTGTCTTCTCCTCGGACCCCTAAACCAGAATTGAAGGGTAGCTTTACTGGTGTTTTTCTTTTTCAAACAACATGCAGTAAAAATGTAGAACCGCAGCCAGGGGAGGGATGAAGGGTGAGGGGTGTGTCTCGAGGGATTGATAACAGGATTAGAGCTTTGTAGAAATAATTTGCATTTCTGTTAGAAAACATCCCTAACTTGGCTCAAGTTATGGAACCTGGTGTTTTACTTTTCAAGCCCCTGTTAGGCAAAATCTAGCACTTTGTCTGCTAAGCGAACATGAGCATGTGCGTGACCCGTGAGAGCTGCCCTCAGCACAGGAGGCAGGAGGCTGGCTTCAGGGTCCACCGAAACGGCGGGGGGTGGGGTGGGGGGCACACTCCCTTGAGCTGTGGAGGGGACATCGGGAACCCTGTGGTTCCAGGCAGCTCTGCTAGGACCTGAGGAAGCTGTGTCCACTGCTCAGATGTAAGTGCCTCTTGCATTTGTGGGGTACGCCAGTCTGAGGGACTTCTTCAGGGTGCCCTGCAGCTCGAGCATGCTGTTACGCAGTTATGCGACACACTGAGGCATTTTATCTGTGAAACAGCCCCAGAAAATCTCATATTTCCTTTCTTCCCAAGCTGGTAGCACACACCAGACTTTGCGATTCTCAGTAATGTTTTCCAGCACAGCCCCGGCACCATCAGGGTGGGTTGGATTGGTGGCAGGCAGCCCAGGCCGAGGTCTAGAAGGCTCCTGCCTCGCTCACTACAGTGCTTTCCTCTGGAAGATGGCGAAGTCCACTTGACACCAACACGAGCGAACGTGAGCTTCTGTTGAAGGAAAGCGGAGCTCACAGGTGGCCGGCTGGGCATCCCTGCCTCGTACTCCTGTGGCTTGAGAAGGTGATGTTACACGGAAGACTGCAACACGTCCAGGGAATGTTTCCACTTTCTACAGTCCAGCCCACGTCTCTGCAAACATTCTGCATTTTGAGTTGCTGAGCTGCAAAAGCGAGACCCTAAGCAGAAGAGCGATGCCCTCCGTGCTCACGTAATGGAGACTGCTCCCTCTGCCGCTGTCCTGTGGGGACTTCCTCGCGCCTCTGGTCAGTAACTTCTTGGTTTTTCTTGTTCCCGTTCTCCCTGCTGACCAGCCCGGCGGATTCGCCACCACCGGGCCCATCACACTTGGCTTTGGAAGCAAACTCTTCGTGGTTGTTTGGAAATCCTGTGTCCACACGGGGCAGGTGTGAAGTCTCTGAAACATTTGGCAGAAAATGAAGTGAGAATAGCCCTGCCGGTGGCCGTATGACTCAGTAGTAACTGGAAGGAAAAGATGTGTGTCTCGATTTGACCAGAGATCATCACTAGCAAGAGTATTAGCTTATTTTGCCTCACAGACGTGTTTCCCGCTCCATGATCCCTTCCCTCGTCTTCCTCTGATACCTTGGCCTTCCCCGACAGACACCTGGCTCTGCTCTTGGGGAGATTTCGCAGACATATTTTACGCTGATTCATGCCTTCAGTTGGATTCTCTCCATTCACTGAAGACACAATAGCAAGGTCCCGGGTTCCCCGCCACAGGAGGCGTTAGGCTGTGCTCCTGGTGGTGGGCAGGGTTGGTAGGCCCTCAGCTCAGGGTCTGGGGGTCTGCAGTTCATCCACAGGCTTCCCTCCAGAAGACTGCAGAAGCTGTGTGGCGCTGAGCTGGGGAAACTCGAGGCTGGGCTCTAGCTGAGTTCCTCCTCTGTGGTCCCTGTCTGTCTCCTGTCTCCTTGAGGGTGACTGCTTCCCGGGGGACTCCTTCCACCAACCCAGGGTCTGTGTTTGGCTTCTGATACTTTCCACACTGCTGTAGCCGCACCAGGTGAGCCTCCCGACTTGAAACTGTTGGCTGAGGGCAGGGAGTTAGGGTGTGTTGTGTTGTATTTGTTTATTTTCTCTAAGTGGGTGGGATAGTATAGCTTTAATAAATGACCTTTTGTGCCAGTAGTGTTGCGGGCTGAGTGAATGTGTATTTTGAAAGGAAAACCTTTCATTTCAATATGTTAAGTAATTCTGCAGGAATTCATAAATGAATGGTTTAAGATAATGTATTTTAAGCAGGGTGTCTGGAGCATTCGCCTGGGCAAGAGTGAGTAGTGAGAAATCAGAAGACTGAAACTACTCGAGCATTTCTCAGTTAACTTTAAGGTCTGAATATTTTGAAGCTCTGAATTCACCAAGATTTTACTGTGAATAGAGGCAAAATATTTGATTTTATACACATGCTAAGACATGTAGCAAAATAAAAATTTTTAGTTTTAATTTCGGTCTTCATATTTTTAGTTGTGTTTTTATTGTGGCAATAAAATTCCCAGTTCTATTAGCTTTGTTATCTATTCCAACTCGAAGACTAAACCCTGAGGACACTAAGTTTTTACGTACAAGATCTTTTGGTGGAACACCACTGTGTTGTAGTTTCACTCCAAGTGTCCCGTTGTGGAGAGGATAAGGATTTTAGGCAGATGTACCAGAGTATCTTTGTGTACTCTGTCTTCTGTGTGTGTGTGTGTGTGCGCGCGCGCGTGTGAAGTGCACATCTCCTCATGTGGCCACCGCAGACACTGAGGGAGGCACGGGGTCAGACCCTCAGTTCTCCCGTGAGAACAGCTGTAGGAAGCAGAGTCCCGTGGCTGGTGCAGGGAGGCATGGTGGAGAAGCCTTGCTGTCCCATGCGCCTGGCCTCCTGTGAGCCCAGCCTCTGTGCCCAGGTGCAGTCTGAGACCTCACTGGCTGCCCAGGTGGACAGTGGGTGGGGTGGCAACTCTCCCAGGCGCGCCCTGTTGCTCGCTGGCTTACAGCATCTGGGGAGGAATAGCGCTGCTCCGTGCTCGCTCCTGGTCCACAGCCTGCTTCGGCGGGTCCTGCATCCCTGGGCAGGCACAGGGACACTCTGCCCTCCGCCGGACCCTGCAGCGTGGTCTGGGCATTGGCCTGGCCTCTGTCTTTGGATTGTTCCCCTCTGCATTCTCCTGGCCTGTGCAGGCTGCCTAACCTCTGCATTCGGAGACCTGGTCCTTCTCCATAAAGCCCTGACCATCGGCCTGGGAAGAGAAGGGTTTCCCACAAATCTAACACCTAGCAGGAAGCCACGAGATTGCAGACTTTTACCTCCAGTCCAGTATTTAGATCACATCTATTTTGATCCTTATCTTATGAAGGCTAACTTTTGGGTTATTAAAATACGTCTTATAAAACAAGTTTTTAATTTATTAGCTTGAAGATTAATGACAGTACGTAGTTTTTGTGTATCTTCCCAAATATTTTCTTGTACATAAATCTGCTTATTGGGTAAAACATATATTAACCCTAAATATGCCAGCACCACCCTTTCATGGCCAAGAGAAGACGCTGCAATCCTGTCTAACTTGTCTGAATGTTAAAGTTGAGCACTTGATACTTTCCTGCGTTCTGGGGGAGTTGTGTCATCCTGTCACCGGGTTCCTAGACAAAAGATCACAGTGGAAAAATCAGCAGCATTCCTCGTCACGAGAATCAGCCAGCAAAAATGTAACACATGGGTTTTCAGAGGAAATAAGCAAATCAGGAGGTACTGAAGTGTTTAAAGCTGGCTGCTCTCAGTGTATGATTGGAAGGCCAGCCACACCCCAGACCCAGTCTTCATGTTTAGCCCCCACTCGGAGACAAGTAGTCAGCAAAGACTTTAATAAATGGCACCTACAAAATACTCTTTTTTATACTTCTGTCATTTTAGAATATAGAATATTGATATTGCTTTAGTATTATAATCAGGGAAAAAACTAAGGTAATTTTGAAAGAGAATATCTTTGTGATTATCATTATGAGTGTAACGTTCTGCACTTCGGGTTATTTTCCTGGATGAAACTGAGTGGAGTTACTGTGTAAGAGGACAAGAACCCACTTTGTGATATTCCGATGGCCATGGGGCTTTCAAAGGACTTGCATTTGTCCTTGTGCATCAGCCTTACTACATCTCACCATAAAGCTTTTGTTTAAAACATAATTTTGAAAAACATGTTTTTAAAAACAATACTCCACGTGTTTTTCGTTATACTTATTTACGAATGAGGGGACCCTGCTCACCAGTGGCCTCTTCTCTTAGTGAACTGTCTTTTGGAACCTCTGCCCGTCTTGGGCCAAGAGGTGTCCAGCCATTAAAAACCTTAGAAAGGAAAAATGCACAGTGATTTTAGTTTTTAAGATGAGAGTCCATGACTTCCACAGCAGTAAAGAATTTTTAAATTTTCACTGTTCAGTCCTTACAACTGAATTAAGTTCAAGCCCGAGTTGCCGAGTTTAAAACCTTTCGCAACGATAGTTTTACCTCTGCTCTGCCAAACCTTCTAAGTGGTTTTTTTTTGTTGTTGTTCTTTTCAGTGCTAGGGATTGAACCCAGGGCCTTCGCACTGAATGACATCCTCAGCCATTTAAAAAATGTTTCATCTCGGGACCAGGTCTTGCTAAGTTGCTCAGTTTCCGGGGGACTGGGGTCCCAAGTTCTCCCTCAGCCTCCCAGAGGGCTGGGATCTCGGCTTCTGCCCCACATCTGGCTCCCAGGTCCTGAGTGCCGCTCACTGAGGTGTAAGAACTAAGGACATCTCAGCATGTTTGTGAAAAAATGCTCTATGAAAATAATTTTAAAATACTCTTTGGAGGTGAGATTTGACATATGAGCTCCCCCAGAATTCTCTTCATGGGTTTTGTCATTTTTCTAGAGTTTTTAATGTGATAGTGCCTAAAACATTTTTTACATATATGTCTGTTTATATATTTCATTTTACATGTACCTATATATTTAATCATTTATATTGAAATGATAAATTTGAGACCAGTATTTTTAAGAGTGTACATAAGTGAAAGAGAATGTATATTTTCTGTGTGTATATAATCTCTTTGGCCAGTCTCTTAAGGAGTTGACTTTTATGCAATCTTGTATTTACTTTTACAGCAGGCCCAACACATGCATGGACGAGGTAGTCACAAAGGAGAAATGTCGCCGTCTGGTTCTTACGATGATTGTGTCCTGGTTAATTTAAAGTCTGAGTGGGATCAGAAGGGGGCATAAGTGCAGACTTCCAGGGGGACGAAGGTGGCGTTCCTGCGATCCGCCCTGGACGCGGTGAGGCAGCCAGCTCCCGCCTCAGCTTTCTGGGGGGTGGGGAGATGGCCCAGGGTCTGTCCCCTGAGCCACGGCGTGAACTGAGCCGAAGTGAGGTGCACGCAGTTCCTGCGCCCAGGCCACCCGCGCTGCATCTCTCCCAGGACTTCACAGCCCCAGCTCAGCGGGAGGTGGAAGAAGCCCAGAGTCCGTGTGCACAGAGTCGCGCCCACTGATCCCTCGGCCACCTGACGGCCCCTTCCGGCTCTCTCGGCTCTTCCTCCTCTGCACAGGGGACAGTCAGCATCCCAGGTCTGCTTCTCAGGAAGTATGCCCCTGCTGACCGGCTGCACCCAGGCCAGACCTCCGCTGCTGCAGAGCCAGGTGGCCCTGGGTCTGGGGCTGCTCCTGCAGGACCTGAGTCACCTCTTCCAACGTCTGCATTCCCCCTTCTCTGCCGGCTGCTTCTTGGTGTTGCATTGCCAGCTCCTCTTTCCCCTCCTACCTGGTCACCCCACAGAGACCTCACGTTCACGAGATCCACGGTGACTTCCAGTTTCCTTCCAACAGGGTCCTCAGCCGGCGGCCCGGCTACAGCAGGCATCCCCGCCCTGTGCACTTGCGCCATGGCCCGGGTCCCACCTCGGGCCTCTGCTGCCCTCGTCTCTGGGCCCCTTGGTCACCAGTGCCGCTTGGTTCTGGTGTCTGAGCAGCCTGTTTTCTGCTGATTCTCGGGCCTGCTCTCTCCACCGCCTCACGACTACTTCAGCGGTCTCTTCTGGCATCTTTCCTTTTCTTTCTGAGACCAACTTGAGAAGAATAATAGATATTATATAGAATCGTCGCCTTTTATTGTATCAGAGCATTATTGCCTGGAAACAAATATGTACCTGTGTTGCTACCAAAGTTTCTTGGCCTTCACCGTATTTGAGTGACAGAGTCACTTTCCAAAAGCACTTGTTGCACTTGTTCTGTTAGTATCATTATTGCATTTTAGATTTTCAGCCGGCTCGTCCCTGTTTTGCCAGTGAAGTCAGCCAGAGTGGGGGTGAGATGAAGACACCCGTGTGGGTTTCGAGTCTTTGTCCCAGTCCTGCCGTGCTGCACACAGGCGAGGAAGAGCTTGTGTTGCCTGTGTCATGTCCTCTCTCTGTACTTGGGCTCTCAGAGTGGACCTCATCCCATCTGGCTGTGTGGAAACTTCTCTCCTGGGATGATGAGAGGAAAATTAGGCGAATGCGTCTTATTTAGCATATTTTCTTTAAGCTTGTGCGACTTGGCACAGAACTGCGATGCTGCGACTTCGGTATCTTGTTTCATGTACGTTATTAGTTCCTAACTCGCGTAACTGGATGTCTGAAAATTTTACTCTTATATTTGATCTTATTTTTCTATTTTTAGTGCAGCATTTTTTTCTGTGACTGGTCACAAACAAGTGATTCAGTTAATTTTATGAGCACCAAGCATCCAAACACAGAGTAGTGTGGAGTGATAACATTCATGTGTTTTGACAGCATTTAAAGGAAAATAAAGGAGGCTTGTGTGAAACAGGGTCTGCAGATCTCAAATTGCCAAGGGCATGACTGGACTTGGGCTATCTTGGAGCCAGAAGTACTGAAAAGCTCTGATGTGGAAGATATATGAGGAATAAAGACGTACTTTATATTAATACTTTTTTTTACCATAAAGGAAATAGCATTAATTTGAGGAGAGCCAGTGTACACAGAGTAACTCTTGTCCATTGTTGGTGTAATTTTTCGCACAAGATTAATAAGAATTATTAAGTAGTTTCAACTTTAAACTTTGTCTTATAATTAGTGTAATTTCATGTCACAGGATTTTACAGGAGTAACTAAGCTTTTATTCACTAGCAAAGTGCTATTATTTTTCCAGCCAGGCTAGAGGAATGCTAGATTTCATGTGTGCCCTGAAACAGGTCAGCGGTTTGGCGAAGCCTTACCTGGTGTCTCACAGGCAGGCAGTGGAGCGGGGCTGAGCGCGTCACCCTCACGGGCTGAGCCAGCACACGGAGGCCCAGCCGCGCCCGGCAGCAGGCCCCCGGTGGGCTCTGGCCCTGCTGTGGAGCCGTGTGCCCGCTGACAAGACCCCGTCTCTCCAGCCCTCAGGTCGCAGTTGTACGTTCAGTGAGGCTTCATTGAGTGCCTGCCATGCCTTAGATGACTCATTTAGGGGTGAAGCACTACTCTGAAACTGTTGCAAAACCAAGACGATATAATTGTGGGGCACTGGCGTTTGTTTTCGTCTCTGTGGCTCCGCGTGCTACGGCTCACAGAAACTCGAGCAGTGGGGCGTGGTAAGGGCCGTCTGCTGCTCGGGTGATGCGTGGTTGCGACCCTTGAGGTCTAACTGTGCTCCCTCAATGACCTGTTTTCGTGCAAACTCAGTTTCCAAGGCTCCCTCCTGTCTCACTGCCAGCCCTTTTACGTCTGTGTGTGACCAGGCAGTAGGACCTGAACTGTATAGGGTGACTGCTCTGGAGTTCATATCCCAGCTCCTCTACCTGGTAGCTTTGCAGTTACACACTTTTAATTTACTTTCCCTATTCATGAAGGAATTCCTAACTCAAACATTTCAGTGAATGCTTAGTGAATTGCTACATGTGAATATTGCCACAGTACGTGTCTGGGCATACTTTAATGTTAACTAGATGGTCTAGTTATCCGATAGTATCTGATATGGATAATGTCAGGCCACTTAGAGAGTGCAGATAAACCAAACACGGTGGCACACACCTGTAATCCCAGGTGTCTGGGAGGCTGAAGCAGGAGGGTTGCAAGTTCCAGCCCAGCCTAGGCAACTTAGCGGCTCAATAGGACCCTGTTTTAGAAAAAGAAGAGAAGGACTGCAGGTGGAGCCCAGTGTGAGGGCTCTGAGTCCAACCCTTAGCAACCCCATCCCGACACACACACTCAGGGAAGTGAAGGACTCGGATAATCTTGGGGCAGTGGATCTAGGCAAGGTGTTCCTAAGCCGCCGAGGGCGCTGGATCCTCCCCGGGGCCACAGGCAGATAGGTGAGCAGATGCACAGATTCTCTGTGGAGACCACGCTGAATGGACCAGGCGATTCCACACAGGGATGGTCTCCTCTGCAGCCGGTGCTGCACCCGTTGCCTTTAAGAAAGAGTTCACAGCACAGACAGAGCTGGTTCCCTCTCGTCACCGTGAGAAACCTGTGCCATAGGTGGGCAAGACAGCAGAAAGCGGCTCTTGAAATTGCATCTATTCTGTTTCCTGTGGCCTGCCCTGGACAGTCCAAGGTGCCAGGGTGGTGGGAGGGGAGGGCTGGCTCTGCAGTTGAATGAATTGGTCAGAGCTTTGGAAGGAGCAATTGGATGCTTTGCACCTTAGCAGAGCTGAGCCCGCATGTCTGCTGTCCCTTCCAGCCCGCAGCCGAGAGAGCCCCAACTCCCTCGCTCCCCAGCCGAGAGTAGCGTACACGTGGTTGCTCTCCGGGTGCTATTCTGGGCGTGTGTGTTCAGTGCTTGTGTGGGCGCCAAGCCCCGGGATCTGGCCATCTTTCAGCTGCTAGACAGGGGGCATGGAACTTGCCATTGGTCTCCAGCTGAGAGCACTTTGGATGCGATTTCTTCTTGGTAAACAACCATCCTGAATCGAATTTATTTCCCCTACACATTGTTTTCCTTTGGCTGCAGGACCCTCACTTTCCCGGACATGAGTCCTTCTCAGTGTTACTTCTTCTCTCAGAATGATGAACAATTACTTTTGCACAGCTGAGTCTGAGGATGGGAGATGAGCCCCGTCCTGACCAGTGGTGATGGCCACTGTGGTGTGCATGGCTGACCCCCACGGTCCCGGCATGATGTGGTCAGACTTCTCCTGCAGGGCAGCTCTGCACCAGACCGGTCCCCGAGGTCAGTGCAGGGGTCAGTGCAGGGGTCTGTGCAGATCTCGCCTGCTCCCTGGCACCTCGATCAGTGCCCGGCCCTGCCCCGGTAAGCGGACAGGCCTCGAGGAGCGGCACTTCTCATTCTCCTGTTGGGTCCGAGCACTGGCATCTCCAGCAGGCAACCACTGCTTCTCTTCCATCGCAGAAGAAAACCAGCCTCAGAGAAGATGCTGGCTGAGAGGCTCTGGAGAAACCCCATGGCAGAACCATCTCCTGGGGGCCCATCCTTAAGCCCTGGGCTCCACGCTTTCCTGGGCCAAAGTGCTGGCTGGACAGCATCCGAGTTAAGGGCTTGCCACTCTTGCACGCTTCAGATGCAGGATTTGGGTGGCATTTACCCCAGTTCCATTACTTTCCATCATCTAAGCACCTTCGGCGAAGGCTATCAAAAGGTTAGAAGCAGCATTGGAACAATCTTCGAAAAGTGATTTGTAATACTTTGGCAAGAAAAAATGTTTAGCCTGTAGAATAAATATGGGATTTCAAAAGAAAAATAGACATCTATTTATATAAAGCAATTATTTATGCAAACCTTGGGGCCTCAGCAGTACATCTGTTAACTATATACTTTAGAAAGGGTAAGGCGCGGTCTAGTGAGGTTTAAAGAACAGGGATTGTATGGACTGTGGTGGCCAGAGACTGCTTTCCTTCAGAAACCGCACTTGAGTAAGCACAGAGGGAGCTTCGGAGTTAAATCAGTGGGACCTCGGTGGTCCTCACCGTTACTTAGGCGTCTCCCGGGTCTCTGAAATGCCCGTTGGTGGATGGATGCAAGCACACTGCAAGCAGGTAGATGCGCTTGCGACACTTTCATTGTTCTCACTGAAAACTTCTCACTGGTCTCGATCTTTGGAACTTGCCGTTGGTGTAAACAGAATTGTGAGCTCTGCCCCATGGTGCAAGCTTCAGGTGTGCTTTCCTTGTGATGTGTAGTGTTTGCATCTGTGCTGGAGGCAGTGAGCACAGCCTGCCGGTCTATGGTGGTGTCTCTGTCCTTGCTGACACCCTCCCGGTTTCCTCCTGAAGTACAGCTGACACTGTCAGCAGAACCACAGGCGTCCTGCTGCAGGATGTAGAAGGGAACAGCTGAAGGCGGGGAGGCTGCGTTGGAGGCGATGCCGTGTTCTGCTCTGACAGCTGAGCCTGTGTAAGCGCTAGGAAAGGCTTTTGCTCTGTGCCCACCGGCCTCCGGGCCAGAAATACAAGCTTCTCAGTTAGAGACCTGGACGGGGGCTTGGTTTTGCCTCTGCTTTACACAACAGCAGAATGAGAGCAGGACCTAATAGTGAGGACTCACCGTATTCTAGGCCTTGGATTAGATGCGCAGACCCATTTAATTCCTCCAGCAGTGGACAATATTACTGTCACTCGGATGTCTGCATGAGGAAACATGGTCTGGGTGGTCAGTGTTTGTCTCATGGGTGGAGAGGGAGAGAGGGAGCCAGGACTTGAACCAGGGAGTGAGGCTTCTGGCTGAGTGCCCAGCAGCAGGGACAGGCTGCCCGTGCACCAGACTCTGCTTCTCCTGGCTCAGTGCTGCTGTCGTGGCCCCTGTGTGGCCGTGCCCATCTGCCAGGGAGCAGACGCAGGAAGAGGTGCCACACTGTCCTGAAGAAGGGGCCTTGGGAGATGGCGGAGGAGCCCTGCAGATCCAGCTTCACTCCTGTTGCCCTCCTGTGTGCTGGAGGCCCAGGGGCTAAGAGAGGGTCAAGTCTGGCTCAGCAGAGAGGCAGAGAGGATGCCCTGGAGCCTGGGTGGGTAGAGGAGGCAAATCTCTGCTGTCCATCCCTGGGAACGGGACTTGATCCACACCCAGATAAGCAGGGAGAGAGGGGCTGCTTCACCGTTCATCTGTCAGATATAAGCGGACCTGTTGGGGAAAGAAAAATGAATTTTTGGAATATTATGGTAAATAAGAAACCATCCTAAAAGTTAGCAAAGCTCAGACTTCTACTTTTCATTGCATAGCTTTTGAAAATTTTAGGAAAGGCTGTCCTCGGTGCGAGGCAGGGAAGACACATTACTCATAAACTAGGGTGCAGAGTGATGGGAGGGGAAGATGCCGGCCCGAACCCAGGGCAGCCGCAGGAGACTCTGGGAGTGCCAAGTACAGGCTGATATCTGAAAAATGGAACAGTGATGTAGAGGGAAAACTGCAGGGGAAACTGCGAGCAGCATTTTAGAAGATAAAGTCATGGACAGGGCGATGGGAAGAGGCTGCTAACACTGAGAGCTGGGGACTGCCTGTGGGTGGGAGGACCCCGCAAGGCACGCCGGGAAAATGTGACGGGAACCCACGGCCCGGAAGAAGGTGGCGGCCATGAGGGTCGCGGGTGAGCAGCGGCTGCGTGGAGCGCAACTCTGTACCCGATGCTGCTGCCCGGACCGGTGCTGCTGCAAGATTCGCTCCGAAGTTTGGGAGCAACTTGCCCCAAGTCGCGGGACCCCCTCCCAGCATCCTGGGCACACACTCAGCAGCAAGGGCACCGGAAGGAGCATTTGGTGCCTCAGGCTCCCTCAGAGGCCCCACTGCGCCTGTGCGGTCGCCTCTGCCGCCGGAAGACCCCAGGGTGGCCGCAGTCGATGCCTCGGCCTGCCGGACGCTCTTGCTTGGTGACCTCACCCAGCAGCTGCTCAGCCGTGCGTGGCTCCAGGTGGGGTGAGGGCTGGACAGTGGGGTGCGGCCGGTGCTTCGCTTTGCACACGGCCTCTGCACTCGTGGCCTGAGCTGCTTTGCCGGGGCTGTGTCGTTCCCATCAGGAGTTTGCGTTCTGGAGACAAAGCCCTGTCAGTTCTGTGATTTTCAAATGCATTCTCCCAGGTTTGTGGCCCTTTGGGAGGTTGTCCGTCTGAATGGGGAATGTTAACTTTATTGTAGCTGTGCCACTGACATTCTATGGAGCTCTGCGGAGTAACTCCCTACTTCCGGATTCTCCCAAATTTTGTTCTAAAAGTTTGCAGTCTCTTTTGCATTCACGTTTACACTTCTCATCCTCCGAGCAGTTGATCTTTTGGCGGTGAGTGTGCTTTGGGACAACACCTCGCTTCTTCCCCTTGCGCAGCCAAACCCCTCTCGTGGTGGTTAAAGCCATCCTTTCTTGTGTTCTGACACACCAGGCTCAGGAATGTGCATGGGGGGCCCTGCTCCGCTCCGCCAGTCCTCCTAGGGGCCCCTGCTCAGTATCCTGTCTGTTACTAAAGGACCCAAGGACGCTGTGCTCTTCTCGAGTCTGTGTCGGTGACCACGACGATGTCTCCTCTCTGGGGCAGGCGTGCGGCTTTTCAGCAATGATGGGCAAACACGAATTGTATGTAATTACGGGATGCAGTGTGATGGCTTGATCTAGAAATGCATCACAGAAAGATTCAGCTTAGTTAACATGATCAGCACCGCACCGGCCCAACATTGTTTTGTGTGGTGAGAATGTTAAAAATTTCTTTTAGCAATTTTGAAATACATAATGCATTACCCGTGGCT
The DNA here is from genome assembly GCF_000247695.1 of Heterocephalus glaber. The sequence continues at coordinate 23,079,884 of NW_004624763.1, read as the reverse complement.
ACTGGGCAGCGCAGCAGATCACTGAGCTTTATAGTTTTGATCCATATCACCTCTTTCACAACCCTTTCCTCTCCCCTCCAACCCCGGGGAATCACTTTTTACTCTATTTCTGTAAGTTTTTTGAGATTCTGCATGTAAGATCCTATGATATTTGTGCTGGCTCATTTCACTTAATGTAATGTCTTCCAGTTCCATCCATGCAGTTGTAAATGATAGGGTTTCCCTTTTGAGGCCTGCGTGGTATTCTGTCAGGTTGCTTCCATATTTTGGCTATTGTGAATAATACTGAAATGCATGTGGGAGGGCAGATATCCCTTCAACCTACTGATTACAGTTCCTTCAAATATATGCCAGGAGTGGGATTGCTGGATCTTGTGAAAATTGTAATTTCAGTTTTTTGAGGCACCTCCATACAGTTTTCCAGAATGGGTGTACAAATTTGCACGTCTCCTAACAGTGTATAAGGGTTCCCATTTCTGCACATCTTCACCAATCCTCACTAATTCCCCTTTTAATAACAGACATTTTAACAGGTGTGAGGGGATATCTCATTGTGGGCTTAATTTATATTTCCCTGATGATTAGAAATGTTGAACATTTAAAAAAATCACTTGGGCGTTCTCTTCTTTTTTCTTTTCTTTTGTACCGGGGATCGAACTCGGGACCTTGCGCTTATGTGGCAGGCGCCGGAAGCACTGAGCTCAATCCCTGGCCCCGTGTCTCTTCTTTAGGAAATGTCTGTCTGGATCCTTCGCCCATTTTAGGCCAGGTTATTTCCTGCTGTAGAGTCCAGTGAACTTTTAACTCGAGGCCCTGGTCCACTCAACTCAGGTCTCAGTGTGGATCCTTGCATCAGCCCCGCCGAGATCGTGGGGCTTGTTTGCTGTCACACCCTGGCTCTGATACGCTGTATAGCCGCTGTTGCTTGTGGAGCTTCAGGTAATGTATTCTACTGAGTCATGAGTTTGGAGTGTCAAACTCCCCTCCCATTCAGTGTGATTCATTTTAAGCCATTTCTATTAAATCTTACAGTTTGTATGTTATTTGTAAACTTTTGGTTTTGCATGCTTTCCTTCAACACTTGAGTTGAATTAAAGAAGAATTAAATAAGAACAGAGTGACAGAAATACCCAGTAAGCAGTGCTTGGGAAACTTGTTACAGATATTGTGCATGTGTGTTCACGGATAATAGATCTTTTGAATTTATTTTATACTGTGTCCAACAGTCTCACTGCTTTTCCTGAGGTGTCAAATACTTTCAGTTGAGGAGAAACCAGCGCATTTCATTAACATTGGGGTGGTCCTGTAGTCATCAGCCAGGTTCTGCCACATTGATGTCCAGTGGTCACAGACAAAGATTTTGGGCTCGAGATGACCCAGCAAGGTCGCAGGGCCTTGGAATCTCAGCTGTGTGATGAATCTGGCAACCCTGGGCCGTGCGGAGCTTGCTGTTTGAAGCTCCTCCTCACTGTTTTCCTATCACTGAAATGCACTGCAGACACGTGGGTGGCACCCGAGGGGTCCTGCGGTGAGCACAGCAGCTGTCTGGCCTCTGCTTGCAGCTGGAGACTGTTGCTTTTGGCAACCGTTTGCTTTCCTCATCCTATAAGAATAACACGCGCTTGATCTTCCTGGTCTTCTCAGAGCAGCAATGGCCTCAGGCTCCATCTCACTCGAGTCAGGGCCCAGCATTGAGTCCACGGGCAGCTCATGAGGTGCGGGGGACTTGTGACTGGAGGGAGGCGTCCCACAGAGTTCCGTCTCAGCTCTGCCTCAGCCTGCGATGTCTCTGCTCGCCTGACCTCTCTGATCTGAGCTTTCCCCCTGAGAGGTGGGATAAAGACAGTGTTTTCCACAGGGTCTTGCAATAATGAACTGAGTCAGCCTATGTGAAGTGCCTGGCACCGGGCGCACAGCTTACCGCCATGGTGATGCTGAGCCGCTGCTTTGCGAGGAGCTAGCCCTGACCTTTCTGAAAGGAAAGAGACCTGGCAGCAGCCCTTCACTCCTTCTTTCTGTTCCCAGCTACTTGTGTCTTGGCACCCGTGGTCTTGTTGCCTGGACTGGGCAGTGCTTTTCTGTCTTATCCACTCTGTGAGGTACCAGCTCCGCATCCTGTCTAGAGAGGTGCTCCACACTCAATCACAGCTATAATGGCTTTCATTTTTGTCTAACTTTAGAATTTTTGCCAACCAGCTAGATAGTTTTTCAAGACACAACCTGTTTATTGTGTAAATGGGATGTTTTGAGGAGCAAAGCAAGTTTCTGGAACATAGGCACAGAGGAAGGACTGCTGCTGCAGGGCGGCGTTACTGAGCCTGCCTGCCTGCCTGTGCCTCCCTCCTGCTGGGCGGCTTGGGTGCTGCTTGCTGCTCCTTGAGGTGCTGCCCCAGGGGAGGTCCCCGCAGCCACTCACGCTTGTGTTTCTGTAGCCGCTTCACAGAAACCATTACCCACTCGCTTTTGACTTGTGTGTGTGTTTTCAAGCTCCAGAGAAAGTATGCTGGATCCAAATCAAATAAATGCTTGCCATATGATGATAATCTTAAATGTCACTTCTTGGACCATTATTTTTCATTTAGTTAATGGCTATTGATTTAAGACCAAGAAGAAGGTATGAAATCCTTTTGTTCTAATGGAGTTATCCTGGAAGCCGCATTCTCTTGTATTCTGAAGTCAGCTCTGGAGGACCCTAAAATTCTTTTCTGTTGTCCTAGGGCACCTAATCTAATGAAGACTGTTGTATCATTTTCTCTGCAAAACCTGATGCTTTTTCTGACTTGATTTAGGAGTGCCAAGTGAGCTGGTAATTTTCTGCAAATTTTATTTGAGTACTTTAGGGCAGGTAGTTGCACAGTAGTCTGGGACCATGGTTTGAGTCTGGGTGCTTTTCCAGTACTCAGTTAAAGAAGAGCTTGTGTGGAGCACTTGAGTGTGTGGCATAGCCTGCAAGCCAGCGCCCCGCCATGGCCTATGTCTCACTCAAAGGTAAGGAAGGAGTTGAGCAATGCGTCCGTGCAGCGTGAGTTTACAAGAAGCCCAGGGTACAGGGAGTTATTGTTTGTGCGGGGCTGAATGTTTCAGAAAGGGATCTTCCCGTTGCAGTGAGATGAGTACCTTTCTTCACAGCCCTCGGGGAGGAGGGTTACTGTCCTCTTGCGCTCCTCCGCCCTTCTTGAAAAACAAGTCTGTAATTACATCCTTGTCCAGGGACCACTAAGGAGGTAAAAGATGGAAGGAAGAGAAACGGAAACCTCTGCTCCAAGTCCTGTTCCGCCCCCGGTCAGTGTCGGCCCTGCTTCGGCCGCTCTGGACTTGAGCCCGACTTGCTCCGTGTCGGAAGCACCTTGCGGCGGCGTCAGACAGGCGCGGCTCCCCACAGATGATGCCTGTGGTCACTGTACCTAGGACGGCCACTCCACCCGGCAGTGACCCTTCGTCAGCTGTCGTCCTTGGGGTTGCATCTGTGCACATGTGGACCAGAGCAGTGAAGCTCACTGCTAGTGTCGTAACTCTGCTGTCACCCAGAAAGGCCCTTCCTTCTGCGGTGATCCGGTCACTTCCCCGTGAGGAAAGGGCAGCTGGGCTTTGGGGGTAATGACTGTGCCCTGAGTCGCTGTTCGGTTAGCAGATTCCTCTTCTGAATATTCTTTTCCTTTCTCAGGAGCCTCCTGTACCTTGGACATCCTTTTAACAACATTGCAATTATGATCTTTGTGACGTACCGGACCTCGTTACTGACCGTTTAGTCTACTGCAGGGCTTACCTTGGCTAGAAAGAAAAAAAGCCCTAATTGGGGTTAAAAGAAAGTATTTAAGAAACTACAGCTTTAAAGCTTCCCTGTACAAAAAACCAAAACAAAACAAAACAAAAAACAAAAACCCTAGACAAACACCGTACCGCTAAACCAACCCTCTTATAGTAAAAGTGAATTGTTGCCCCCTTGTGGTGGAAATGTGCCATCATTTTCCCACCCACTGAAATAGAGAATATTTGCCAGAAACTTTGTCCTTTACAAGGAACCTAAAGTACTTAGGAAAACAATTTTAGATAGTTTAAAAACTACCTCTCCTTGCTTATTCTCAGCTCTCTTCGGCTCCATAGAATCATGTCTTTGGACCATTTTGTTTATTTGTAAATCAACTAGAGACCAATTTTATAAAGGACAAACTTACATCTCATCTGTAGTACTTTGTTCTCAATCCTTATTCCTTTAAGTGAGTTGTAGGAGCTTGGAAATAGTCTTATGCCCCTTTAAAAGTCACATGACACGCAGGAAGAGCAAGGGTTTTTTCCAGAGCTATAAAGTGAGGAACTTCTGAAATACCATGTGCAGGAAACCTTAAGAGTAGTGTGATTAATTCATGAAGCTTGAGGTCATCTTCAGGTTTAACTCTTTTTCCATTTTCACACCAAACAAGGGTGTAGAGCAAACAGGACACCTGTCTTTAAGATAGGGAACAGCCCCATGCCCAACTACAAGTCTTTCCCAAGAAGGGGGCACAGGCTTGAAGACTGAAGATGTCGCTGTGCACTGTTCTTACCCCGTGAGGACGGGGCCAGTGTCTGGCTGGGACAGAAGCCTCCGGCTCAGCCTGGCCGGCCAGCTTCCTTCTGGACGCAAATGCCAGTCTGTGCAGGTGGTGGGTCTGGAATTCCGACGTCCTGAGCAGCTGTCACGTTTGGATGGTTGGAGGAGTCGGGTTCTGTTCATTAGTCTGATTCTGGGTGCCGCCCGCGTTCTGCCAGGAGCCGTAGAAGGGCGACGTGGGCAGTGTGGATTTTGAGGAGATAAGATGGCCAGGAGAGCAGAGTCCCTCCAGGAGCAGGGTTAGAGCACAGCCATCGTGAGAGTAGAGGTTGCTGGTCCTTGAGGAAGGCCTAGCTAGCTATGAAATGTTTTATAGTGGAAAACGGTGTCTTTCTAAAATGCCGAAGGGATGTCACTAAAAAGGTACTCGAGGAATTGGGTACTGGAAATGAGAAGCTCAGTATGGCTCCTTGTTTACTCACCTCACCTCCACTTCTGACTCCCAAGCTGATGGAAACAACAACCTGCGTATCTGGAAATCCCAAAGAGATTTTAGATATTCCTGCAGCAGGTAAGTATGTGAGGCGATAGATGTGTAATTAGTTTCATTAAGTCATTTGCACTATAGGAATGTGTCAAAACATCATGTTGTGCACATAAATGCACACAATGATTATCGATTAACACCTATGTGTTACTCTGAGCTATGGTGGACACTGAGAAGATGTCTGTGGCAGGCTGCTTAGGACCTACTCTGGCAGATCCCAGTGCACTCAGAACATTTGTCCTTTCTGGAGTAAACAAAGGCTTTGTGAAGGGTCCTGAGTCTGGGGGGTCCTGGTCAGTAGTTTTCAGGGCTGCATATCTTAGATCAGTCACTGCACAGAGCCTGCCCACCACCATAGTGAAAGTATTTTTGTACTACAAGCTTCTTCATAGACTTATTTAAGGTAAGTTTTCGGACATTTTAGGAACATACAGTAGTAATATTCTTGGAAATAACAGGTTTAATCACTGTGGCCTTAAAATACAAGACTCTTCCATTTGTAGTTGAAAGCATACTCTATTTCTTCAGTAATAATAAAAAGAAGAGGTCACAGAAAACTGTAGAATGATGTTTAGGTATTGTACAGTTTCCCAGAATTACAGTAAACGTCTCCATGTGTAAATCTTCACCCCAGCTTGGATTATTTTCCGAGGGTAGATGCCTGGGTCTGAGCCACAGTTGTGAATATTTTCATTGCTTTGCACACATCGCCAGCTGTCTTTGCGGTGTATCGGTTGTACATTCTCAGTGCCCCAGTGCCTGGCTCACTGCCTTCTTCACACCTGTGGGCATTCTCACTGTGGCGAGTCCTGACGCTGGCATCTCACTTCATTTGGTCATTTTCATTGTTTGAGTAGATTTATTAGCTATTTTCCTTCAGGAACTATACATGGGCCTTTGCTTTACTTTCGTATGAGCCGTAAGCCGGCATTTGCCAGAGAATTAGCCCCGCCTTGAGTACGTTCGCATTGCTGCCCACTCGGGCAGACTCAAGTCGGCCCATGAGGAGCAGAACTGGCCCAGGTGCTCTCCGTCCCCTACGCAGAGCCCAGGCCGGAGCTGCGGACGTCACCTGCTCCATCCACCTACCGCAAGCTCTCTGACGGAGACACAGGATTCACCGCGTGGTGGTGGAGCAGCTTCGAGGGCCTCAGTTAGCTGCTCCGAGGGACAGTGGGCGCACTTCAGGGAGCCCCAGGTCTGCACGGTGAATGTCATGACAGCAGCACAGCCCACAGCATCGCAGACTTAGCAGAACTTAGCGCAGAACTGAGCGTGGCCTCGGTGATTACTGTTGCAGTGTGGCTCACTTTCCCCAGCGTGTGTGTGTGATGTAAACACACACACGAAGAAGCTTTTGTCTTTTCTTACAGTCACAGCTGCTGAATTCTCCCTTCAGTTTGCTTTTCATCTACTTCCTTTGGAAAGTTCCTCAGAGCAGGCAGAGTTTGGTCAGGATGTGCAGCCTGCGTCCAGTGGATGGATGGGCATACAGGAGCCATGGCTGCAGAGATGGAAGACTCCTCCCTGACCTGGGAGAAGAGAACTGGGAGGAGTTCCTTGGTGCTGGGAGCTTAGGATACGGTGAAACCCGTGTCTGGCAGGCGGTGGAACATTTTCACAGCCTCATGCCAGAGTGAGCGCCCACGCTAATTCCAGTGGCAGTAACGGGCAGGCTGCGTGTCCAGGCGAGATGCGAGTGACGGTCCCCAGTTCCTGTGCAGGAGCAGGTGGGCCATCCTGCGGGACCGAGTCACAGAGTGCGAGGCATTGCCGTCACGTTGGCCACAGCGTGGCTTGGACGCGGTCTTTCTGATTGTGTGCACTGGATGCTAGTCTTGTCTTGCCGGTGACCTTTGACACATCCTCCTTTCAGCCTAGGGTCGCAGGCCCCAACCTTCCTAGTGCGAAGTGACTGCGGTCCTTTCAGTTCTGAGCGTAGCCTGGGCAGCTGGAGGCTTCTTACACCTAGGGCAGCCTTTCTTTATCAAATCACTCTGCCTTAAACACAGCAATATCAATGCCAGTGCTTTCGCATACACATAATAATGCTTAAAAGTAATCCTAGCACTGCGGGAGGCTGAGGTATGAGTGTTGCAAGTTTGAGCCCAGCCTGGGCAACTCAGCAAGGCCTTGACTCAAAATTTTAACAATTTGTTTTAAAAAAACTGGGGATATAGCTCAAGGCAAAGGCCCAAAGGACTTGGGTTCAATCCCCAGTTGTGAACAAAGCCCACTCTGCAGAGCTATTTGATTTTGCAGAGATTCATCCTGTAGGGATCTCCTGGGCTGCAGTGATCTCCTGAAGGCTTGGAGAACTCGGGACAAAGGTGTGAAGAATTTGCCCTCAGAGTTGGTTGTGCTGGAGGCTCCCAGTCTTCTCTCCAAACTCAGACCTTTCCTTTTGATCATGAGCGGTAAATGTGCCAAATTTTCTGTCATGGACTAGAGCAAGAGGGGTCGATGAAGGAGCTGAGCTGCTCGCAGTGACGGGTACCCCTCTTCCCCAGAAGCCCTCCCTTACAGTGCAGACATGTTGGAAGGCATCCTGTGAGTTCCGTCTCCTCTTCACTGATGGAAAGGAGCTAAGTGGAAGCAGGCACAGCACAGTTGTCCTGCAACAGAGCTTGCTTTCAAACATGCGGACAGGAGCACGGTCACAGCACTGATCGTAAGGATTAATTATGTTGGAAGATCCAAGTTCTGAAGAAATGAAGGCAAAGCCCTTCCTGTCCCTTACATTTATTATTCTTTTATTACAGTTGAGCTTAAAATTAGAACAACCTACGATCAACCACAAAATATTTTCAGTTGGCTTGGGCCTGTCTGTGGTCAAATCCTGGCTAACCATCTCAGTTCTTTGGCATTCACAATGTGTCCTGCATGAGGGATGGGGCAGGCCAGGAACAAAACCAACCACCCAAGCACTACGAGAGATGCCCCTGCAGGGGGATTGTGAGGGAAAGCTGTAGCGGTATTATGAGGGCAGCAGAACACTGTTAGTTGGAACATAACTTACTGCCAAAGCACCAATCATATGATCGAAAAATTATCTTATATGAATAAGTTTTCAGAATCGTTGCTGAATTTTTGGCCAAGATACCAATTGTTGTATACAAATATTGAGTTACCTTTCCATTGCACACTATTATTTCAGCCAGCAAACCCAAAGACCATTTGCCATATCAGGATAATAAATGGAGTAAAACATACAAAATTGGCCAATTGAGTTTCCAGTCCTTCTGCATAGATTTGCAGTTTGCAAATAGGTTATTTGGGAATTGAAACCATGAAGGTGAAATGCTTTCTTTACATAATATATTTATTACATCTTATTTTTTTCAGAACACATTTAAGAATGTAAGAATGTTAGCTTTATTTTCCATTCACTTAATTTCAATTTGCCTTTAAGAGAAACTCTAGGCTTTAAATAAATGAAGCATAAACCAAAGTTTTAAGACGTAGTCAATAATGATTTTTTAATTGATACTTTCTTGTTTATTTAGAGAAAATAAAGAACTAGGAAAACTTCGTTCTGGAACTTCGTAATTGAAGCCTCCTTTAAAATGTACTGTTTTATCTGAAGTATCTTTGCCCTCCTTAGGTGTGTTTCATCCTTAGAGACAATGTTACCAAATAGTTGTAACTTTGCAGCTGCTTTGATTGATGAGGGCTTGGACCGGGGTTTCATTGGGTAGGATTAACTGTGTTTGAAGATGGCACAGTGCCATTCTAACCTTAATGCCAGGATTTAATGAGAACCAGAAGTTGACTTCAAGGACTTTTATTGCCTCATAGGAAGGGATGATCATGTTCCCATTGTTTTAATGGAGTGTTCTACTACAATATGCTATTCTTCTTTCTTGTGTTCAGAGTTTCTGCTCAGCAGCTGTTGGTTGACCGGCAGCCCTGGCCACACCGTGCAGGGTCTGAGACCGAGCCCCTCCTGACCAGAGAGAATGAGCCGGTGCCCTGGACGTAGCACCTCGCGTTCTCTGAGCCTCGGTGGCCTGGCTTCCGGGGATGTAGCCACCCTCATCGCCCTCATCTCTGGTTGCTCTGGTTTTTCCATCAGCCTTTTCTCCGGTGCTGGACAGTGAGGAGGTCTCGGAGACCAAGGCTGAAGGTCGGAGAGCCCGGGTTAGAACCGAATGCTCTGGCTGTGGTGTTGATCGCCATGGGCTGGGGCCTGAGCTCTGGGAGCCCCGCTGTGAAAGTGGAAGTGGGTGGAGAGGCAGGAGAAGAGTGCGGGGCGGGGGGCTTCTCCTTTTGCTCCTGTCTGACTGAGGAAGCATTGCTCTTCGGGTGGACGGTGGCAAGGCACTTTCTGTGAATTGCCAGGGACCTGAGAGCCCTTTCTCTTCGACAAATCGCATAGTTCCTATGTGTTTAGAAGTGGAAGAGGGCAAGGAACCAAAAACACATGCCTTGTATGCGAAGTCTTTCTCCTCATCTCGTGTACGTGCCTGTGAAGAAACATTGACTACAAACCACAACCGCAAGACTGGCAAAGCAAAAGCAGCAGCGGCACTAGGAAAACTGCATCCAAAAATGATGGAGGAAAACCTCAGCTATGTAGCTTGTCCGGGCTTCCTAGGGGCCAAGGCATAGAACAGAAGTAGAATAATTGAAGTGTGATGTCCGTTAGTAAGATACACACCCCACCGGTTTATCAGAACAAACCAGCATTCTTGCTCCCCATTATTTAATAAGAACAACTTGCCCAAGACTTAGGGTAAGAACTTGTGAGGCTCATCATGAATGACGTCCAAATGAATTTTTATACAATTACGAAAGCCCTGCACAGATGCCATGCCACACATTGGTGTTGGGGAACAAGGAGGGAGAACTGTTAAAAGCAAGGCCCCGCCCTGCCCGGGCAGGGTCGGGGCCCGGAGAGTTCTGGTACATTTACCGTACATAGATGCTCGTTTCCTTTTGACCCATGGACATGTGGAGCTGTGGAAAGATGTAAAGCTGTCTAGAAAAGGGTGGCATTGTTCGAGTGGGAGGGATAAGTGGGATTTTTGTGGCAGGATGAGATTTGAAAGACTGCTCTGGCCGCTGGGGGGTTTTAAATGTGCCAATTCCCTGTAACAGGAAGATCAGTCTCCGCTTTGGACAGCACATCCAATTTAGGAAATTATTATTATTCTGTCAAAATTAATGTGAACAATTTTCTCTCTGAGGCTGCTTTTTTCCAGGTGATGTTTTCCAGATGGGCTCTGTGAGAAACGTGGTGTCCTGTGCTTTCTGGCCTGGAGAAGGTGCCTTTGCTGACGTCGCTCCGTGTTTTTCTCTTTCCCTGTCACAGGGAAGAGAACGCCCAAGGCGAAGGAGAAGAAGAACAAGAAGAAGAAGAGGCGGCTCCTTGACAGGGCGCAGGAGCAGCACAGCGCCTTCCTGGCCACAGACAGAGCAAACCAATAAGCCAGCCGGCCGGTGGCTGGGGTTTGTTTCCATCTTTGCAGAAGTGCACAAAGCTACTCTCCACTCCTGCCCGCTGGTGCGCAGCCTTGCTGCTCTGCCGGCCTTGTTCGCAGTGGCATCGTGAAAGCAGCACTCGGTGTGGCCTCGGGACTTAGGCTTTGATTGACTCTGGAACCGGGCAAGCTGGAGCTCCTGACTGTGTCCGTAGCATACAGCCTGGGACTCCCTCGGTGTGCCCAGGTGCCCTCCCGGCTCTGGGGACCTGCAGAGTGTGGCTGCAGCCACCCCTGGAGAAGCACTTGAGCCTGATGCAGGGCTCTGGTATCGGGCTGAGCGCTGTTCACCTGGGGCCTTTGTTTCTCAGTGTGTGCATCTGCAAGGACAGATATACTGGTGACCTGCTGCATGCATCCCCGACCTTCACACTGCTGCACTCTGAAACTGCTGTCCACTGGGGACAAGCTGAAGAACCTGGCTGTCTCCGTGCTGCACTCGTCTGTACAACTCCGTGGCTGCCCAGAAAGCTCGCTTCCTCTGTATTTATGCTTTCTCATGTGTAACAAGTCCTGCTTGAGTCAGGCCACTCTGTTCCTAGTGGTTCCTAACCATTGTCTGGCAAATGACCGTTCTTAGTTTTGCAGATTGACAGATGTTTTTGTTACTTCCTGAAACTTCTTTTGGGGGTGGGCTTATTTCTCATTGTAAGGCTAGGAGAGCTCCTGTCTGTAGTCACAGGACTTCGTCAGGTTCACTGTTGAGATACCATCCCTGCCCTGTCCTGTCCTGTTCCACATTCAGAAGCAGCATGTGCATGAGACATCAGGAGCCAAACCACCCTTGGAGTCTCAGATGTGAAGATTTCACAAAATACAACCGAAAACATGAGGAATTCGATGCAGTCATCATGCAGTGTACTTCTGACTTTGTTTTTTTAGATTTAAAGGAATTCCCAGCTTTCAGCTGTCAATCTTACTGGATGTCTGTAGATGTTAGGGTCAGGGAACCATGCACAGAATGGAGAAAACAAGGTCAATTCCTACCACTGCTGGTTAGATCTTGACAGATCGCCATTGAGCCAGAATTTATCTCATATTTAAAACAGAAAAACACGACGGAAGCTTGCCAGCTGATTTATAGAGCAGTTGTTTCAAAAATGCCGTTGTCACTTGGGAACCTGTTCTTAGGGGCTGTGAATTGGCTCTGAAAACATGACCTTCCCAGCCGACTCAGAGGAAGATCAGAACAACAAGGCCACCAACAAAATGGTTGTAGTTTTGATAATTTTTGGTACCAGGGATCGAACTCAGGACCTTGCGCTTGTAAGGCAAGTGTGGCCCCCCTGAGCTACATCCCCGGCCCAGTTGTAGATTTTTGAGGAAACAACCAAAGCAACATCCGGCTTTTCCCCTCACCTTGCATCGGCAAAACTACCTCTTCAGTATTTTTGTCTGACGTCTGAGTCAAAAGCATCTTACCCATACGTGTCAATGTCCTGTGCATCGTTACGGAAACATTGCTGTGAAATTAGAAGCCCTATATGAATGTCGCATACAACTTCAGGGTTCGCATTCAATCCTAAACTGCTCATCTCCTTTCCTGTCTGCTTACCACGTGGGGTGGGGTCTCCTTTGTATAGAGCTTCACTGTTAGTAAGTCAATGCCTGTTCTATTTCTGACATGTTCTCTTCGTGCATTAAAAACCTTCAAAATTATTTGTGGATTGTTTAAACTTTAGATAAATATACAGTGTGTGAAAATACATAACACTTCAATAACCCTACCCCCAAATAATGGTCTTTAAAAAGACAAAAGAAAAATTGGAATATATATTTATTTCCAGTACACTAATGAGTTTAGCTATAAATTACAGTGGTTCAAAGTGAAGATTTGAGAGCCAGATGGCCTGAACTCCAGTCTAGCCTCAGAGTGGCCTGAGGTAGATGACTTTCTCTCTCCGGGTTTGTTTCCTTGTTCATGAAATGGAGATCCTACTCTTACCTATATTTAGGACTTTGTTGCAGAAGTAGATTAAATAAAACAGGTCCAGTCAGTCCTCCCTACCTGTGGGCTCTGCATTAGTGCATTCAGCCAACTGTGGCCTGAAAACATTGGGAAAAGGGCAGTTATACTGAGCATGTGCGCTTTCCTTGTTGTTCCCTGAACAGCACAGTATACCTCCTCACGTAGCACTGGACTAGGGGTTGCAACCTTGAGAGGACTGATAGAAATTGGGAGGATGGGCTGGTTTCAGAGACTTGAGCATTTCTGATGCTCGGAGGCTCTTGAGCCAACCCCGCGGGCAGACTGTGGGGTGACTGAGGGCTGAACATAGGTGTGTAAAGTGTGCCTGCTGCAGCATGGTGCACGTTAAGAACCATGCAAGTTCCACCTGCCATTGCTGTTTTCACTGGACATAGATTCTTCCCCAAATACCGAGTTCTCCTTGTGAACACAGAATATATTCATGAGAATATCAGCAGGCTTTAATCTTTCGATTGATACCTGGACATTGTTCACTGAAACCTTTTTCTTAGGGAAGATTTTTTAACATCTGCTTGATTTCTGAGCCTCCTTATTCTGTAAACATATGCAGATACATACAAAACGGGTTCACTATTGCATCAACTGGGGTGCATTCAAGGAAATAAACCAGTCCAGGTTTCTCAAATGGGGAATTTAGCACTGGGGATTGATTACACCAAGGAACACACAGCGGGTTGCCAGGCAACCCAGACTAGCAGCCGCAGGAAGCCACTACCTTCCTGGGGTGAGAGGAAGTAGGGGAAGGGGGGCAATTACCAGAATCCAGAGTCCAGGCAGCCATCACTGAGGTCAGTGGGGAGCCTTGGAAAGGGAGACGGGAGCAAGGGCAGAAAGCTTGTCTGGGGACGCTGGAGCAGTGCAGAGGCCTGGCCACCAGGAGAAATGCTGCAGGGCGAGGGAGAGGGAAGAGCCGCCCTGGCCCCCGCTGGCCTCTCTGCCCAGCATCTGGACCTGCCCAAAGCCACTGGGCAGGAGTCTGGGCCGGGCAGTGCTCCATGAGCAAAGGCTGTGTCGGAGACAAATGAGCAGGTGACCAGCGCGGCCTCCGAGGTCTGCCCAACCCACTGCCTTCCTGGCCTGGCTGTTCAGAGCTCACATCCGGACCCACAGTGAAATGCGCCTGTGTTTGTCCCTCACTCCAGGCTCCCCGCAGCTGGTCTGCTGCTGAAGTCCAGTGGGCCCCGGCCGAGCCGCCTCTCCCGGTCTATCCCAGGGCTCTCTGTCTTTCTTCTGGACTGGGCCAGTTTCCTGACTGTTCACCCCGCCCCAGCTCCACACCTGCCAATCACTCCTTTACATGTCCACCACTTCTTTTCCCACGGGCTTTGCCCTTCTCTTGGTAAATGTACCTCCCTGTCCCGTACAGGGCACTGTAAGATCTTGAAATCGCCCCCCTTGAATGCTGTGCCCTTTCACAGCCCTCTTCACCTGAGTGTCTAGTGGGGTCTGAGACAGCCCGAGTGGGCAGAGAAGGCTGCTGCTGTAAAATCTTCAAGGGCTCCCTTGTGGCAAACGTGGACACGCTGGACTGGTGCTCACTCAGTCAAGAAGTACAAAGAGAAGTGCACAGGCGGCTCCGAAAGCAGACCATGAGTGTTAGGTCAGGTGGGGAGACTGACGCTGGCCGGCGTGGTGGACACAGACCTGGGCAGGCTCCCAGGTGAACTGGGCCACCTCCTTTGGCGCCAGCAGGCACCTAACCCACTCCTGACCTCGGAGCACTCATGATCCTCCCGACACAGGAGTCCCAGGAAGTGGCCAACACGTGGGAGTGGATGGGGGTGGACTGCTTCCAAGTTCAGGCCCAGAGGCGCCCGCTGCCTTTGCCCACAGTGCTCTTCTGTTTTCTGTCTTCTGTTTTCCCCAAGCCAGGTTCTCCTCGTCTCTTCCCTGTCGCAAGTCCCTCAGCCTCCCGCAGCCCAGCCCCACGCTCTAATCAGAGAACTCCCCACTTGGCTTCCCACGCCTTCCTCCTGTCCTGTAAAATGAGTCCTGCTATTCTCTGCCCTTGCCTGTGGAGCCCCAATTACATGCATTGGTGCTGTGCACTCCTTTTAAACACAGGCAAACAAATGCTTTTTAAAAAATAATTACTTGAATAGTCTTATTGGCTTGTGCACGCTGCATCTGGGGTCTTAATTCCTTAATTGTGTCTCTCATTGTCTTGGTGTATTTTCTTTGTTAGAGTTTCTCTCTTTTCTGTCTCATCTATGAAGATGGAGTTCATATGGAAGGGGACGATGATTTCAGCACCAGGTCTCTGGCTGACCCAGTTGGGCGGCTTGGCGACTTTTAGATGGGCGTCGGGCACGATGACCCCTCTTCGGGGGAGACAGTAAAACATGTGAGCTGACAAAGGCAGCCCTGTCAAGGCGGCATTCCCCAGGGGGTGTCCTCTGACACAGAGTCTGAAGGCTGGCACTCGAGAACCTGGGAAAGAACAGCCCACATCCTGGAAAGGGCCAGTACCAAGGTGCTGAGGTACCAACAAGGTTGGGGTGATTGAAGTACAGGGGAGAGGACCATGGAGCGGACAGATGTGAGTTGGGAAGGGCCACGAACATTAGGGAAGGTGGATCTCAGGCCAAGCTCCGGGAAACCCACGGTGAGCTTGAAGCAGAAGGATCCACCGAACTCCCGTCCACTGTTCAGAACAAACGCAGAGACAAGTGAACAGGTCACTGTGGTAACAGATGAGAAAATGGCAGCACCAGTGCACAGTAGTACAGGAAAAGGAGGACTTGGATTCACAAGCTACTTTGGTGGAAGTTCACACAGTTGATGAGGTGGATGCAGAAGGAAGGGATAAAAGGAGCTAGAGACAGGCACAGGGAGAGACTGAAGAATAAATCACTTTCTCTTCCCCAAGTGAAAGTTGAGGTGATTGTCTGATAGCTGGGTGAGCAGAGCAAAAGGGCAGTTGGGTATATATGTGGAGTTTAGGGGAAAGGTCAGCCTGGAGGATGATTTCGGGACATGTCAGTGTGTCGATGGCTCCTAGACTCATGGAATTTGCTGCGGTGACCCAGAGAGAGTATGGTGAAGGGGAAGCCAGGAGCGCTTGGGGGACTTGGACCTCAGGCATCAGCCAGAGTCAGGTTCCACGGTAAAAGGGGAAGGGGAAGAGGGACCCAGGAGCTGAGAGTCAGGCATCAGCCAGAGTCAGGTTCCACGGTAAAAGGGGAAGGGGAGAGGGACCCAGGAGCTGAGAGTCAGGCATCAGCCAGAGTCAGGTTCCACAGTAAAAGGGGAAGGGGAGAGGGACCCAGGAGCTGAGGGTCATTTGCCTAATCAAGGAGCTGGGGATTCAAGGCTTGCATAGTTCCCTTCTGCACTCCATTATAAAATTTTTGAGAGAACTGTAGGAAATTAGTAAAAATTTGTAATAATTGAGGGCTTGGTCTTCTCAAATGTATTTCTTTGGTGCATACTCCAAGAGTTAACCTTACCAATGGTTTACAATGTCTTGAAAATGGTCCTGATGTAGAAAGAACTTAAAATAAGCCAGTGCTTAAAATGTTTGGAAACTGCTCTTCACATAAATGTGATAATGATACTTAATTTCAGGTTCCCATATCATCTACCAATTTCATCTACATTTATGATGAAATAATTATCTCAATGACCCTACAAAGAATTTCCCTTTATTTCTTTCAAATTTAATAATAAAATATATCAAGTGAGCAGCAAAACAAGCATTCTGTGAATTATAGGTCCTTGGGTTTGTAATTTTCAACCATGAGGAGTTTTAAACTTGTAATTACTAAGGTCCTCTGGTAGCAGCCTCTGATGTGGGAGCATGCATGTTTGGACAGAGCTGGTAAGTACTGCACATGCACACAAAATCACAGCATTTAGTGGACAGCAAGACAATGTGTAAACATGGTGTTCAAGGGTTTGTCCTGTAGAACAGGACAATGAAAGCTTTAAGAACTTGCAATCCACTTTTAAAACTGAATAAGTATGTTCCAAATCTTGCCCCCGTCTCGCTTGCCTGTCTTGAGCCTACTTCCTTCTGTATACACTAGGGGCAAACTGAATGTGGTAGACTTCCAGTACTTACGGTGCAGTTCTCTCTGCTCTGACCGCTAGGGAGCATCCCATGCCTTAATCCAGGTGATGGGATCATGGGGTGAATGGCTGACCTGCTGGGGACAGAGGCGGCTCCCTGAGGACACCCTAGAAGGCTTGTCCACCTTCCTGGCTTCCTCTGTGCTCTCTGCTGCCCTCCCGCCTGACTGAGCAGCTTTTCCTCCGCCATGCCTTTCTGCAGGGGAGCCAGATGACTCTGGAGGACAATGCGCGTGCAAATAAATCTCTCCCCTTTAAGGTGCCGATGTGGGTACGGCCTCTCAGTGACTAGAAAGTGAGTGAGACGCCTGTCTTTAAGAACACATCTCATTTTGATGAAAGAGATGGACAAATACTCTAGTGAGGGTGATACAGTATTTTGTTGTCAAATTTCAGTGATGCGTAAAGTATTGCTCGCTGTGCATGGAAGCAGATAACCACTGAGTTCTCTCCAGGTGCACACGCTGCCACACATCTGTCACTAACAAGTGACAGCTTACAGTCGTTCTGTTAATGAGGCTGATCCTTGACTGCACTCTTGTGCACGCCACTGATCACGCTTCCTACCACACGTGCCTCACACCAATTGCACGTGTTGTGCACAGGGCTCTGGCCCCTCCCACATCCACTCTGTTCCCCATGTGACTCTGCCTGGACATGGGGCTTTGAAGAAGGGAGGAGAGAGGCTCAGTGAGGTCTTAAAGATGGACCCTGAGCCCTTAAAGCAGAGGAAAAGACGCTGGGAGTGTGGCTGTCCAGGGGGAAGGCCAGGCGGGGACACCTGAGGGGCTGTCCGTGAGCCCAGGAGGGAGACCCTGGAGGACCCGCACCTCGACCGTGGACCT
This sequence comes from Heterocephalus glaber, assembly GCF_000247695.1. The sequence goes on along the minus strand of NW_004624763.1, from coordinate 23,062,417 downwards.
GCATGCTTCTGCTGTTTGGCTCTCTGAGTCCGTGGGCCTGCACTGCAGTGACAGGCGGATTCCCCACCTTGCCCGCAGCCCTCGGGCCCTGTCCTTCCTTCCTGGCACCCTCGAGACCCCCTTTTACACTTCCAGTGACACACATTTGATATTAGTAATACTGTGCTTCTAAATGAGATGATTTAGCTTTTTTCAATAATTAATCATTTTTGTTCTACCCTTTGGTCTGTACTGTCTTTTTATTGCTCATAATTGGATGGAGAGTAAATAGTTAACAGTTAACAGTAAATAGCTAACTATTCAGTAAATAGTTAATCAAAAAGACTGTGTTAATGATCTAATATTTCTTACAGATTATTATGATTATTAAATTTGAAACAGCCCAGAATCCAGATAAGAAAATACATTGGACTCTCAAGTTATGACCAGCCTGACATACAAACAACTTGGGTTAGTTTTAATTTATGATCAGAGTCTTGAGTTAGAACCCAAATGCGGCCACTTGTGCTTCCAGATGGTCTCAAACACAGATTTAACCCTTAAAGAGTCCTGGAAGGAGCAGGACAGCATCCGCTCCTGTGTGGGGTTCACTGAGAGGTCCTGGGTCAGGGTCTCTCTAAGGACACTGAGCTCTGCCTGTGTGCAGGAGAGAGATGCCGAAGGCAGTGTAGAGGAGCCGGGGCCTTCACTGACCAACTTGAATTACAACCAGCCCTTGAGAGCGAATTGAGTTCGTAAGTCAAGGGCCACTGTATTTGTGAAGGTCAAGAAGAGAAGTTTTAGATTATTTGTGAGATTTTCCAATTACAGTGTTATATTTCTATAAAAGATGTGGTCATTACCCCATAAATTGCTTCCTATTCTTTTTCTAAGATAATTGTGCATCTGTACTATTGCTCGACATTTAATAAGGTGAGTAAAACAGGAACTTGTATGGTTTATCTCCTTTAATGACTTTATAATTTATCAGATGAGTTCTCAATTCTACTTCTTTTACAAAATGCTGTGATCAAAGTTTTAATTAGGGAAGTAAGACATCTGTTTGAAGTGCGGTGCTTTATTGAGTGGTGAACTCAGTGCCTGGAGATGAATCGCTCTGGGTTTTTATAACAAGGGGGAGAGCTGGGCTCGAACATCTTCCCTTCCTTCCTCTGTGAAACCCGGAGCTCCTCAGGCATCCCTCGGGGCGGGTCCGGCTGCCTCCCTCTGCCCTCTTTCCTCTCCCCTGGCCCCACACTGCCCCTTTCCAGGCTGCCAGTTCGTGCCAGTTCCCGAAGACACAGAATAATTTCTTCTGGATTTGTAGGCAAAATGCTCCTGAAAGCTCTCAGTGTTCTCTGGTTTCTTCTGAAATTACTTGATTAAGAGCGTATGGGACAAATCTCCACACGGATCAGGTGGCTCTGAGCAAAGCTGCTTTACAAGCATGGCTGGCAGGCTCCTGACACGGGCGCCCAGGTGGCCGAGTTTATGTCCACCCTGGGTCTGCTGCTGCGGAGCCCACGGCTTGGGGTCGGACCCGGCTGGAAACAGATGTGGCGCCATGTGCGCACTGCCGAAAGCCTGCAAAGGGCGCACGCTGAATGTGTGTCTTCAAATTTAAATTAGTGCAGTTCAGAGACACAGGCTGCTGAGCTTGGGAAATGGGGTGAACGTGTTTCATCTTACAGTTTGGAACTCTGACGAAGTGGATGGAATGTCCTTACCCTCTCTTTAGCTGCTCTGTCACTCTGCTCCACTGTAATTAGGGGCTAAGTGCAGTTCTTTGTCATTAACTTTGCTACTCCTTAATTAGGAAATTTGGAAAATTCCAAAGACCATCATCTAAAAATTGGCACAATTATTAAATATATTTTCTCAGATTATAAGGTTTTTTTTTTTTTGCTCTACAGTACTGATTGGGTTTAGTGCTGAAATGATGTTTTAAAATTTTTCTTGATCTTATAAAGCAGTATTTTATCAAAATGAGCTGAAATATGTAACATTCTGTGCGATATCTCTGGGGCGTGTTGAAGGTATTTGACTCTAAATCTCCTCCCAGAAACTGCTATTTCTCTGGTTTACGCTCAAAGGCAAATACAACCGCTTCTCCAGTGCCGGTCCAAAGACACCCAGAACGACCGGGGGAACCAGCACACACTGCCAGTGACCCTGTGGGGGCCGCGGACGACTCAGTAAGAGCGCCCCAAAACGGGCCGGATGAGGGCGTGGGCCTGGGCTCCCAGGCCGGTGAGGCCGAGTCTGCCCCGCGCGTCCCCCTCTCCTCCTGAGCGAGTCCCGAGCGAGCGCGCGCGTCCGGGTGAGCCCTGCGGGCGGATTGGCCTGCGTCCTCCGAGCCTCAGCCGGCAGCGAGCAGCAGGGCTTCCTCCGGGCCCGGCCGGCATCTCTCTCCGGGTAGCGCCCGCAGGCCTGGCTCTGCCTTCTCCTCCCCGATCCGGGTCAGGGTCTGCGGAAGGCAGCAGCACAGCGGAGCCCGGGCCGAGTCTGCTGTCTATCCAGTGTTCCCACATCGCAGTGCGGCTCCCGTTTTCGTCTTCCAAGGCCCCTGTGGAGCCTGAGTTATCTCAGGTGCCGGCAGTATGGGCGGCAAGAAGGTGGCGAGGCCTGGCTGCAGCCCCGGCTGCCGGGGTCGGGCTCTGCCCCACGTCTCAGCTCCCGCTCTGCCGGGGGCCTCCGGCTGTGGCGTTGGTGACAGACACCTCTGCAGCGACGCGGGGCTCTGGGCCGTGGAGAGGAAGAGCGACCCCTCCCAGCCGAGCATCTGCCAAAGCCACCGGGGCCTGCGGGGCTCCCGGGCCCAGAGTGCATCCTGGGGGACGCGGCCTTCCACCCGGTGTCCAGTGTGCTCAGGAGCATGGCGAGGTGACCGTGGGCCTCGATGGCAGGTCCCACACCGCCTCCCGGGCCACCCTGGGTGACTGGCGGGAGGGAACGTGGTCCGTGCTCAGCATGTGCATTCCCGGGATCCACTGAATTGCTGTCTCCTCTTGAAAACTTCAAATATAATTAAAGAAATGTAATTGTCTAAGAACGATTTTAGACATAAATATGTGCAATTTTACATTGATATCTTTAATGAAGATAAAAGTATTCTTAAAATTATCCATAACTGATATTTTAAAACTAGCTGGTATGGGCTGGGGATTTAGCTCAGTGGTTCCGGCGCCTGCCTTGCAAGCGCAAGGTCCCAAGTTCGATCCCCGGTACAAAAAAAAAACAACAAAAAACTAGTTGGTAAGCATTTATTCACAATAGCCAATATATAGGGTCACTCCAAGTGCCCATCAACTCAGAAATAGATAAAGAAAATGAGGGATAGATACAAATACACATATAAAACTCTGGAATACTACTCAGCCATAACAAATGCGTCATCTGTAACAATATGGATGGAGCCGGTGGTCGTATGTTACCGGAAGTAAACCAGGCATGGAAAGAGAAATGCACATCCTCCATTGCACGACTGTATTCACGAGGGGCGTGGGGGGTCTCTCTGAGGCTGAAGCCAGTTAGTGTGTGCCAGATACGGTTCTCTGTGGCAGAGCAGGGGAACTTCACAGTCATTTACTCTGCATTTCGAAGTCGCTGGGAGGGAGGACTTTGAAGATCCCCAACGCACAGAAACGTAGAACACTGAGGTAGTGGTGAGGGCTGAGTATTCTGATTTGATGACTGTGCCCTACCCTGTGAGTATGTACACCAATGTGTCAGCTAACAAACTAACTCTATTCCATGTCTAAAAGTAGGCATACAGAACAGAAAAAAATCATTGTTTATAATTTCTTCTCCATAGGAACTTCTAAGACATTTGTGCATAAAATAGAATCATACTGACTTAAATATTGTTTTATATATATATAATATACATATACATATATATACAATTCTTTTAAAAGCCTATAATATCAACATATACCTGTACCTTTGGAATGGTGCAGATAAATATTTAACATTATTTTAAAATCATTTTTTTCTTGCACTATGCGCTGACTCCAGCGTTGGTTACTGAGCTGTGTGCTGAGACCATGTGCCGGGCTGGGCTGAGTGCAACCCGGCCAGCTCCTTCCCAGAGGTTGAGGCAGACTCCAGGCAGGCTCACTCCAGGCAGACTCCAGGCAGGCTCCAGGCAGGCTCCAGGCAGACTCACTCCAGCCGGGCTCGGGGGCACCATTTGTGGAGACCAGGATGACAGAGCAGCCAAGCACAGGCCCACGCCCGAGAAGCCGCATCCGTCCCAGGGATGGCCAGGGTGCCCAGGGCGCACAGCGAGCTCTCCGGGGCCCCAGTGGAAGAGGCACCTCCACCTGCAGACTGCCGGTGGCTCCACCCAGGAGAAGGCGGTCACCACGACACACTCGACTGCTTTCAGCAAATCATGGCAGGCGATGCATCTTACCTGCAAAGAAAGGAAAAACGACTCCTTGGCGCTGGCTGCCTCCGAGCTGACCTTAGAGAGCACGCGTGGTTCAAACACTGGGCCCAGCACTGGGAGAGGGAAGAGAATTGTGTTCGGAACAGAGAGGCAGACGTGTGGGATGAACGCCAAAGGTTTGTGATTTTGTCCCCCAATCCAGGGCAGCCAAGGAAACTCATATTTACTCCTTTCCCCGCTAGATCAGTCAAGACAACGTAATTCTAAGAAAGAAATGCAAAATATTCCAGCCCAGGACATCAATCGTTTTTTGTAACGAGAGTGAACAGACCTGTGGCTTTTCTTACTTGGATTCACTTCAATGTCTAAAAGTTGCTAAGTAATGCTTTTAATAATAAGAGATTTCAAGGTCAGGAAATTAATGGTCCATGACCCTACTTAAGAGAAATATTAGCGGATCGCAGGGCGAGGGGGCTGAAGGCATCATAGGAACTCTGTGCAACACCCTTAACGGTCCTCATGTGCGGCTTCTCATGCTGCTCGCAGTCCGTGTGGCGTGACACTGTTTTTCATGAGACCATTTATGAAGGTTATTTCATCATTAACTCAGGTTAGCAATAGTTACGGGGACATAATGATCAGCCGAGAGTAGCTCTGGTGTAGCCATTGCCGTTTGGAACACAGATGCTTCTAGCTCTAGGAAACGTGATGCTTCCAACACACCGAGCACAGTGTGACTTTCCGTCTTCATCTCACAGGCGCGGCTCAGGAGGCCAGACCATCGCCCCTCACAGGCCCAGTCATGGAAACACTCACCATCCACCCTGGCCTGGGGCAGCGTGTGCTCCTGCGACTGAGCCAAGGTTCGGCCACTGCACAGTGGACGACTGGGCAGGGAGCAGCCTCTGGCGGTCTCCGGAAGCCAGACCTGGCCGGGACCCTGAGCTCTGAGCGGAGAGCAGCTTCGAAGCAGGAAACAGCTGCTGCGGGCTGGCAGCCTCAGGGGTGAGCAGAGTCTCTGGGGGAAGGCGGAGTGAGTTGGCTTGGGGTGCACTCTGCTGAGTGAGCACAGGGCTTTGGGGGACAGTTCGCTTCTTCACACAAGCCGGTGATGTCCTGGTGAAAGACCCAGAGGTTCCCCAAGAGAAGCTTCCTCTCAGGGCAGAGGACCAGTTGCCTGTGCAGGCAGGCGAACCATGGGCTCGTCAGATGGCTCTCGGCTCAGAGAGGGGGGCCCCGGGGCAGGGGGTGCTCAGGGAGCTTGAAGAGGACCTTGGGGCTGCTCACTCGGCAGCCGTCTGAAAGGCTGAGATCCTAGACCTAGCTTGTTGAGTTTTTTTCAGAAACAAAAACTACTCAGCAATCACCTAAATCTGGGCTTTACCCATTTCTGCAGCAAAGCCAGCAGGTGGCTTCCTAAAAGTGACTTCTGTCTCTCAGGGTCCTGGTGGGGATGGAGGACAGCAGCGCTCTGTGGCTGGCTGTCCCACCACGAGGTTCAGGATCCTCACCTGCGCCACGGCCTCACCGCCCCTGCGGTGTGTTGAGAAATCCCGTGGGCTAGCTGCACTGCAATCCCCAGGCAGTCAACACTTCATAAGCACAAGTAAAGAAACAAGAAACAGTCCGTGTCCTCCATGGGGGCATCTACAGCAATGCAGGACGAGCAGTGTGCATGGCCCAGCAGACCGTGGGGGCCTCGTGGGTGGGTGGCCTCTCATCGTGACCCATGCCAGGACCGCTGTTTGTCACTCCAGCCAGGGGCTCTGGCACGGCTGTCCCCGAAAGCATCCTAGCTAGGACCCCACTGCTCTGACACCTTCCACTGCCAAGTCTTTCTGTAAGCAAGCACTGACATTGCCTCTTGGCTCAACCGCAAAAGGGCTCTGGATTGGTTCTCATCTCTGTAGCTCTTCAAAAATTGCCCTAAGATCCTAAATTCTTTTTGTACCTACTCTATCCCTCATCCTCGAAGCACATCCAGAATTAAGGAAACAAAAAAGCAATGCATTGCTGCCAGTTTTCAAAATTGAAGAAAAATCTATTACAAAGAAGAAACTGAGTGGTTGGGACCAAAGTTGGTATGGGGAATCTGATGTATGTGTTCTAAGATTTCAAGAGGTTCAGGGCCAGGGATTTAGCTCAGTGGTGCCACTGCTTGCCTCTTCAGCACAAGGTCCCATGTTTGATCCCCGGTACCCGCCCTTCCCCAAAAAGAGGTTCAAATGTATTCTAGCAAAGCTTTAATGAATTTAAAATTGGAGATGATAAAGTGAATTATTCTGATTGAAGGTGCTTTTGAGGAAATCAGCAAAACTTATTCATAGATGAAAACATCAAATGTCCATGAAACATAAAAAGATGCTCAGGGGCCAGATGTAGCTCAGATGCCCCTGTCTGGAAAGGGGATTCCGAATTCCATCCCTGGTAGCAAAAAACAGAACAAGACTGAGACCCCTGGCAACAAGAGAACTGTAAACTCGAGCCATATTGTAACGGCATTTCTCACTCTTCCTTCCACTCGGAAACATTTCCATGGATGCCCACAGCAGGAATCAGCAAGAATACGGGAAGTCGTTATGCACAGGTGGCTGTGGAATTTGCATTGCTGCCATCACGGCAGACGCTGTTTGGTAACATCTGGGTAATGGAAGTTCTGCCTATATGATGATCCAACAATTCCACTTCCAATAACCCCCAGGAGCACTTGGGGTGTCTTATGCAGGAATGACTGTAGCAGCATTGTTGAAGCAGCATAATTAGCATAATTAGCAGCGTAATTAATTTCAAGCATAGCAGAAATAAGTGATGGATGTCCGCAGGATGGAAAGATAGAAACAGAGAAGTACCCCAGCTAGTGTCATACGTGTCACCAGGATGAACCTCACACATCTATCTGTAGGAAATCCAGCTTCTAGCATAGAATGCCATCTATATGAAGTTTAAAACACACAAGCAACAGTGTACACACACGTAGTACGGATGTCCACCTAGGTGGTAAAAACAGAAGCAAGTGCCTGGGGTGAGTAGGATCGGATCCAGGATGGGCATTCCTGCTTTCAGAGGGGACATGGCTAGGAGGGAGGAGAGAGTCAGGCCACAGGAGACAGCACCTGCAGAGCAAGTTTCATTCCTGACACTGAGTTTGTACATCACTTAAACCTTTTGGTACCTGAAATACTTCACAACGTTATCAAGGCTTTGCAATAGAGGATTTGGCATAGTCTAGAAAATTCCGAAGGAGAAGATGCAGGCCACTCAGGGGGGAAAAGTGCCGGATCACAGAAGGCCCTGGGGACCTCAGCCCCTCGTGCTCTGGCTTCACGTCTTGCAGTTTCCCTTCTCAGGTTGGCGTGGCTTCCCCCCTAGGGGACCACAGTTCCTCAGGTTCAGGATTGGTCTGGCTGGAGTTGGTGCTCAGCACCCACTAGATGGCGAAGACCCAGAATGCAAACAGCGATGGCTCATCATCAGCCGCCATGAAGGCACGGATTTCAGCATCAGCAAGAGAAGGTAAATACCAGGGTACTTAGGGCCCGCTGCAAAATGAAAGGGTGCCGTGGCTCTGGGATGGGGAAGATAATTCCCTTCAAAGCGGTAATTATGGGAGATGATTCTAATTGGAAACTGGTTTCCTAATTGGCGTTTGGCTTTCAGAAATCTCACAGGCCTTTAATTTATATACATGCTGCTTAACTCTCTGTAGCGCACCCCTGCCACCAGCCAACCTCCCAAATCTTTCTTAAGACACAGGAGGTGAATTACATAAAGGATCAAAGAATTCACAGTTACTATCCAGAGCACTATTCTGACCTCCCAGATGTTCACAAAAGGATATCAGGAAGACTCTGAAAGGAAAGGGTTAACATTAGGACCAGGGGTTGCTTCTGCCCTGGCCTCCACCCAGTCTTGCCAATCATCTGACCTAAACAGCAGCCTCTCCCGAGCATTCCAGCTCTCTCCTCCACTCTTCTCCTCTGGGAATGAGAGAGAAGCTGTTTGCCTCTGTGCAGTGTGTCCTCCCCACTCTCCGCGAGACTTGGTCTCCATGGGACCTTCTCCTTCAGCTTCACCTTCATCTTCAGCTTCTCCCTCACCTTCAGCTTCTCCTTCACCTTTTCCTTCACCTTCTCCTTCTCCTTCAGCTTCACCTTCACCTTCACCTTCTCCTTCAGCTTCTCTTTCAGCTTCTCCTTCAGCTTCACCTTCTCCTTCACTTTCACCTTCACCTTCATCTTCACCTTCTCCTTCACCTTCTCCTTCAGCTTCTCCTCCTTCAGCTTCTCCTTCTTCTCCTTCAGCTTCTCCTTCTTCTCCTTCAGCTTCTCCTTCTCCTTCTCCTTCAGTTTCTCCTTCACCTTCACCTTTTCCTTCACCTTCACCTTCACCTTCACCTTCTCCTTCAGCTTCTCCTTCACCTTCATCTTCAGCTTCTCCCTCACCTTCAGCTTCTCCTTCACCTTCTCCTTCAGCTTCTCCTTCTCCTTCAGCTTCTCCTTCTCCTTCAGCTTCACCTTTAGCTTCACCTTCACCTTCACTGCATTATGCTCCTTGAGCCTCCGATAGTGCCCAGAATATATGGCTAATAAATGTGGTCAAACCAGTGACTGAATAATTGGGTGTCTCTTTCATTTTCATCATGGTCTTATGCTACATTCTGTTAGTTTCATGGCTATATTTAGATATAACTGGCATTGAAAGAACTGCATGTTTTTAAAGTGAAAATTTGATAAAGTTGGATATATGTAAGGACTCATGAAATCATTACTACAACCAAGACACTGAAACCTCCAAAATTTCCTTGTAACCCTTTGTAACCCATCCTTTTAGCTCTTTCAGTTTTTAGGCAAACTCTTACCTGCTGCCTGTCACTGTAGATTAGTCTATATTTTCTAGTTTCTATAGTGGGACCACACATTATGTTCTTTTTATGTTCGGTTTCTTTCACTCAGCAGAATTATTTCAGAATTTACTTACATGTATTGGTGGTTTTTTCCTTTTTATTGCTGAATAGTACTCCACATAGACTACAGCACAAATTGTTTATCTGTTTACTAGCTGGGAGGTGTTTAGATCACTTCATATTGGATTATTACAAGGCAGCTGCCGTGAGTGAATACACATGCATAAGTCTTTGTGAGGAGGTACACTTCCCTTTCTTTTACATGGATTCCTAGGAGTGGCCTGGCTGAGCCAAATCCCATTTTCCAGAGTTATCGACCATTGTACATTTCTACCGGGAATGTGCAAGAGTTCCAGTTGGCCCACATTCTTAGCAACGTATGGCGTGGTGAGGGGCGAGGCCTTCCATGGGTGTGTAGAGTACATCATGTTTCACCCTGTGCTGTTGAATATTTTCATGTGCTTATTTGCTAGCATGTTTTCAGTGATGAAGTGCCACTATTTTCCTCCAGTCTGTAGTTTATCTTTGCATTCTTTCAGCCACATCCTTAGAGAACAAAAGGTGGAGCTTTCTTTATTTGATAAACTTACTAGATGCAGTACTCTTTGCTAGGGCCTAAGAATTTAGATGCTCACTTGAAAGCAAGGTCCTTCTCCTTAGGGAACTTAGAGCTCTGTAAAATGTGGAGCTGCCACTGAACTGTGCAGGGAAACGGATTGCAATGAACAACAAGTCAGTGTGCCTGGAATCCTGGAGGTGGGGATTTCCATGCAGATGAGGCTGTCACCCATCTGGAGAGCCACAGCTCCTAAAGCGATCTCACAGGTGAAGGCTGCCAGAGATGGGATGGAACTGGACCTGCCATGTCAAAAGAAGAAACAATGAAATAGGACTCACCTGGCTGGAGATTTCCTGAATTGTAAATAACCCACGTATTTTAGAGATGTGCTTCCCTTTTTCAATCCTATAAATTATCTACTGAAATTTTTTTTCTTTTATTGCAATGGTGAGGGTTGAACCCAGGCCATTATTCATACTAGGTAAGTGCTCTATCATGGAGCCTCACACCAGACCTTCTAAAAATATGTTTTGTTTTGAGACAGAGTCTCTCTAAGTTGCTCAGATTGGCCTCAGATCTATGATTCTCCCGCCTCAGTAGCTGAGATTACATGTGTGTACCACTATACCCAACTCTACTGAATATTTTGTGCTACCTGAAAGAGAAATTAAGGATTTGTGCTCATAGTAGTTGTAGATAATATGGTCCCGATCCATTTACATCTTGATAAAGATTGAACTAATGGGCAGCTAAACCTAAAGAACACGTGTTTATTTGGGAAAATGGAAAAGAAAACAAGGATTAGAGGTCCTCTCTCCGACTGCTTAGATGGTCTGAGGAATAGAATAGAAGCACAAAATAGGCCTGAACCACCAAGGGAGGGTGGGTTTTCTCTTAAGCAGATCAGAGAGTATTAGGAATGTTGGGCACACATGATGTGATGATTCCATCTAAAGCCTGAGAGCCATGGCGTTTCAGGGGGAACTGCAAGATTTTGGGTCAAAATTACCAAAAGAAGAAAGTGGCGCTATTGGCAGAAATGTGGGTGTCAGGAAGGGGGAGTGCGTAGTTGTAAATCAGAATGAGTTTGATTAAATCCTTTAATTTGGGGCAGACAGCAGGGGAACTGAGTGGAAATGCTCTGTGGAACTGCCCAGCTGCCTGGCCCAAGGACTCTTAGGACAGGAGAATGCCGTTTAGGAGGGGACCCGGCTAGTGGGGACATCTTTGGAAGAAAGAGAGAGTGCTCCATAGAAAATGAATACGGGCCGGGGATTTAGCTCAGCGGTTTCGCCGCCTGCTGCGCAAGCGCAAGGACCCGAGCTCCATCCCTGGTACCAAAAAAGAAAGAAAAAGAAAAGAAAATGAACACTGAACAAAGACCCATGGTCATCCCATAGGAGCACTGAATTTCAGTGAACTCGATTGGTGAAATCTCTTTAGCAAAGAGAAAAAAAATGAAACCTTTTATAGTATCTGATGTGGCTGTGGAGCGTCTGGATCACAAATGGAGTATTTGTGGGTTTTCACAGTATCCTGCTTCATTGTCCAAGAGTCAAGCAACTAGAAAAAGCCTTTCTTTTTCTTTCTTTTTTTTTAAAAAGCCTTTCTTGTACTGAGCCCAGCCAAACCATCATCTTCAACCTTAGTTTCAGTTCCTGGTGCACAGTAGGCACTCGAGCAAAATGTGCCGGGTGACCAGATGGCTCTTGTGTTCTCAGCCAGCTCAGTTGTTTACTTTCTTCCACGTGTAAGCCAGATGACCAGAAGTGAGCTCTGAGATCTAGAAACTAAAGCCGGTTAGATCATTGCAGTTGTCTTGCATGGGCCTCACTTGCCACCTTATTTCCTAAAGTAAATATTCTGGACTTACAAAACAAATCCTTTAACACTGAGACAGAGATAGTCTGAGGATGACAAGTGAAAAACACTTTGGACAATTTTTCCTCAATTTGTTCTGTAGGGAGGAATTTGAGGAGACTGAGAAACAATGGTGTCTACAGAGGAGGAACTTTAAAAGCCAGCCAAAGATAGATAAGAAGATTGTGGAACATCAGCTAGATTGTACATAGCATGGGTTCCCCTGGACCAAGATGGTTCTAGAATTTCTTCAGGAGAAATCCTACTGTTGGGAGCAGTGTGGAAAGGAGGTCAGAAAGGATATGGCTTGGTGAAGCTGATGGCTGAGTGACCACGAGAGCATTCCTGCTCTGGTTCCATCACCCTAGAACTCCACATTATCATCTTTCCCTGTCAGACCATCAGCAGGCTGTGTTGGTCTCACTGGATCATCATCATGGGTAAAGCCAGGGAAGTGCATCTCTGGTGAGGAAGCAGGAATTAGAAAATATGGCCAGCGCTCTCTCTCTCTCTCTTTCTCTCTCTCTCTCTCTCCCTCCTCTTTCTGGAGTTTCTGCTGCTCAGAATTATCTCATCATGGGAGAGGCAGATAGGTAGACAATCCATCAATCCATCATGGTGTATTTCAGTTCCATTTGCTGGTTGCTAGCATACCGTGCAGGGGCTTGGAAATCAAAGAGATCTCTTTAAACTCTGATTTTGCAGCTTACTTATTTCTGGGAGCAATAGTAAACTACTTAACATCTCTGGTTATCTGGTTTTTATCTAAGGTAAGCATATAATATTTAATTTGTAATGACTGGAATGGCTCAAATGGCAGCATAGCCTCCAGCAGCATTCACAGTCTCTCCAGGACCTGGACTTGTGATACCTGAGAAATCACTTAGTGAAGATAAAAAGAAGAAAAGCTCCAGAAATTAAGAAAGAGCTGAGAGGAAAACTAGAAATCACCAAGAAACTAGAGAAACTGAAAACCACGCAGAGAAAAGAAAGAAGCCAGAAGGAACACTGAACTCAGCTCCCAGGGAGAGAGATTGGTCTCTGCAGACACAAGGGAAGCCAGCAAGAGGGTGGCAGTCTCGGGGAGACACCAAAAACTGGACTGGCAGCACTTGTCCCAAGAAAGGCCCATGGTTACTGTAAGCTTAAAGTAACTTCTTCCACATAGCAAGCTAGAATTGGAGAAGAAATCCAGTGCAGTGCCTGATATCTGAGAGTGATTAATCGGTAGCCATTTTAAGAAGGAGTTAATTGTTAAGTCTGAGCCACAGAACAATTACTCTTCAGGGTTCTGGGGTCACCCTACCACAGTGACTAGTTGGGAGATGGCTGCAAGGGACAGTTGTGGAGAAGGCATGGGCTGTCACAGACACCCTGAGAAGTTTAAGCACAGGCTGGGAAGATCACAGGGGTTCTGCCCCTTGTGGTGAGAAGCCAGGCCAGTTGCATGAGATATTTGGAGGGGCCTAGCTCTGAAAGTGGTGGCATTAAGTCCAGAAGACTGCTTGATCTCCCCACTCCATCATGCTGCTTGCATCCAGCACAGAGTTCAGAGGTCTTTTGGATTTTCCCATCTGCCAACATGATCAAGGATATGCCTTGGCTTGGAACGTCACCCCAGCCTGAGGTGTATGAACAGAGGCCTCTGGAGCAGAGGATACACCTCACAAACCCACAGGTTGTAAAGGTAGGCAGAGAAAGCAGTGCCTTGGGGCACACAGAGAGACATGGAAACTGGGAGCAGCTGGAGTGAATACAGCTCTAGGGTGAACAACATTGACCAACTACACCCAGCAGGAAAGATGGGGCACAACATACAAAAAGGTGAATGTGGGAACAAAATAGGGCTCAGGAGTGACTCCACATCCCTCCCCATACCTGGTGGATTCCAATACTGCAGGCCTTGGAAAGAAGCTGCTCATTCAAACTCACAGAGGAAGTTTATGGACTCATTTGTTTTTCTTTGCTGCTTTTTTAAAGGTTTTTTTCTTTTTTCTTTAGCTCTTTGTTTCTTGTTTCTTTTCTTCTCCTTCTTGTTGTCTTCTATTATTTGTATCTAATTCTATTAATTTTATTTTATTCTTTAATTGAATCTTTTATTCTTTTCTCTTCTCTTTCTCATCTTCATTTTTAAGATTTTGCTTGCTTCTTTCATTTTCCCCTTCCCCACTCCTCCATCTTTATTAGTGTTACTATTAAGATTTATTAATTTTTAGATATTTCATTGTCTTCATTACTGATTATTTTTAATATTGTTTTTTATATTGTTAATAGTGGTATAGTTGATGTATATAATATTTATTGTATGTCAATATTTGGTTTGTCTTTGTGTCTATATTATTATTGCAGATCTCTTCTATTGTTAAAGGTGGTACAGTGGTAGGTTTTATTTTATTTTCATGGTGTGTCAATATCCAATTTGTCTTTGACTCTATTATTATTATTAAGTTCTTTACTGTTGCCAGTGGCGGAGTTATTACTATTAATTGGCCCTTACTGTGTGCCAATATCGGCTTTGTCTCTGTGTCATCATTACTGTGGTTTGTTTCCAGAGAATCGGGTAGCGGGCCAATTATGCAAGCCCTTCTACCTCAAACTAACAGAAGTAGTCGGATCCTGAGACACAGGCAAAGGCCTAGAGTTTGCCAGTGAATGGTGCATCGCTGGAAAGCAGATACTAAATAGGTCTCCATGTGAGCAAGAAATTCTTTCCACTTTAATTGACCCTCAATGTTCAGCACATGCACACACACACTCAGGAAGAGAGAGAGAGAGAGAGGGAGAGAGAGGGAGGGAGGGAGGGAGAGAGAGAGGGAGGGAGAGAGTGGATGAGAACAAGGCAATAAAACAGCTCCAGAAATTTGTAAGACCTCCAGTGCTGATCCTTGGAGCATCAATGGGAGGAAAACAAAAGCCGAATAGATGAATTGTATGAAGTGATAAAAGAGGAAATAAAACAGATCACAGGTGCTTGGCAAGCTCAAAGATGATATAACTAAACAGATAATGGACTCAATGAACAAAATGATCAGGGAGCTGAAAGAATAGCTGAGCTAACAAAATAATACAAAACATGAATGACCAGTTTACCAAAGATTTAGAGTTCATGAAAATTTACAAAACAGAAATCCAGGAGATAAAAAATTCTATTGAAAGTATGGACAGCAGAAGCGACCATTGTCAGGACAGAGCGTCAGAACCAGAAGACAGGCGAACATGGGTGACCACACACTCAGAGGTACATCAAAGCAAGAGAGCAAGGGTCATGGATCCAACAGCCAGCAGATAACACAGAGAGACTACTCTAAGACTGACTGGAACTAGGGCAAAACCAGAAGACAGCACAAGTGGCATAAAAACCTGTTTAGAAACAGTAACAGGAAACTTTTCAAATGTGGGCAAAGGATTCAGCAGAGAGGTAAGTATGGCATGAAAACCCCACATATTCATGATCAGACAAGAACTCCTCCACAGCATGGAAGTCAAAATCTCAGAAGTCCTACACGAGGAAAGAATCTTAGACGATGTTAGAAAAAAAGCAACAAATCACTTATAAAGGTGAACCCATTAGAACTACAGCAGACTTCTCAGCACAAACCTAAAGTTCAGGACAGTTTGATGCCAAATATTTCAAGATCCTCCTCCCCACAGATCTTCTAATCCAGAGTGACATAGCCTGTAAAAGTATCTTTCAGAATTCATGGAGGAATAGTCTTTCCACGACAAAGAACACCTTAAGAAACTCATGACCACTAAACTAGCTCTCCAAAAAAGTCTCAAGGAAATCCTAGAAAGAGACAATGACCCAAAGTCCAATGGAATGAATAGATCAGGCAGGGTGATCAGTAAAGCAGAAGGGAATCAGCAACCAGAATACAATGACAAGAATAAGTTGCTACCTTACAGTTGGAACACTCAGTGTGAATAGTCTCAGCTCCCTTATCAAAAGATACAGATTGGAAGACTGGATAGAAAAAATCCAACAGTATGCTATATACAAGAAACAAATTTAATCCAAAATGCATTTCATACACTGAAACTCAAAGGATAGAAAACAATACTGTATGTAATGGGGGCCCCCAAACAAGCAGGAATAGCTCTCCCATTTTCATACAAACTGGACTTCAAGCCAAAATTAATCAGAAGAGGCAAAGAAGGTCATTACACACACACACACACACACACACACACACACACACACACACACACTGGTTAAAGGGAACAACTCAACAGGAAGAAAATAAATTGTAAATATGTGTGCACCAAACACTGGCAACCCAACTTCATAAAACAAACTCTCCTGGACATGAAAGATCAGGTAAAAATCAACACAATTATAGTGGGAGACCTCAATGCCCCACTATCATAAATAGATAAACTGGACAAAAAAATCAGCAAGGAAATATCAAAATTTACACTTTCAAACTAATAGACTTAATAGAAATCCACAGAGTGTTTCACCTAATAATAGCAATATATATATTCTTCTCAGCAGCACATGTAGACCAGAAATTAGCCCATAAAAAATACTTAAATACAAAATAATTGAAAATTTCCCATGCATATCAGAAGATCATAATTCAGTGAAACTAGAAATCAATGGCAAAAGAAATTATGTGAACATATGGAAATTAAACAATACACTCTTGACTAATCAATGGGTTGTAGAAGAAATCAAGGAAGAATCAGATAGTTCCTAGAATTAAATGATAATGCCAATACAACATACCAGAATCTATGAGACCTAATAAAAGCAGCCCTAAGAGGGAATTTATAGTTGTGAATGCCCACGTCAGAAAAATAAAATGAGGGCCGGGGATTTAGCTCAGTGGTTTTGCCGCCTGCCTCACAAGCCAAGGACCCAAGTTCCATCCCTGGAACCAAAAAAAGCAAAAAGAAAATGAGCTTAAATAAACAATCCAATTATGCATTTCGAGGTTCTCATAAACAAGGTTCTTGATAAACAAGAACAATCTAAATCCAAAGCTAGTACAAGGAGGGGAAAGATAAAGAAAGAAAATTAATAAAAACAGTACAAAGAATCAATGAATTGAAAAGCAGGTTCTTTTTAAGAATAAACAAAATAAACAAACCCTTAGCCAAACTTACCAAATGAAAGAGAGAAACAACCCATATCAACGCAATTGGAAATGCAAAAGGCAGCATCACAATGGACACTGCTGAAATCCAGAAGATTGTTAGTAACTATTTAAAAAACATGTTTTCCAATTAATTGGAGTATCTAGAGAAGAAATGGATAGAGTATAAGAGACATATAAAATATCAAAGCTGAACCAAGAAGATATAAAAACCCTGAATAATGCAATGAAATTGAATCAGTAGTAATGAAAAAAAAAACTACCAACTGAAAAAAAGCCCAAGAACCAGTGAATTCACTACTGAATTGTATAAAAACTTCAGGGAAACTCTAATGCCAATACTCCTCAAACTCTTCAATGAAATTGAAAGGGAAGTAGTACTTCTAAACTCATTCCTGGAAACTATTACTACCTTTATTTCAAAAGCAGAAAAGAACTCAACTTAAAAAAAAAATATCTACAGACCAATCATTTTAGTGAACATAGATCCAAAAATCCCCAACAAGATACTGGGAAACAGATTACAACAATTCATTAAAAATGTCATAGATCATGACCAACTAAACTTCATGCCAAGGATGCAAGAATGGTTTGATATATGCAAATCAACAAATGTAATACATCCCATAAACAAAAGCAAGGACAAAAATCACATGATTATCTCAATAGATGTAGAAAAAGATTTTGACAAAATTCAATATTTGTGATAAAAACCCTGAAGAAAATAGATATAGAAGGACCTTATCTCAATCTGATGAAGGCTATTTATGACCAACTTACTACAAACATCATATTCAATGGGGAAAAGCTGAATACTTTTCCTCTAAAATCAGAAGTAAGACAATGATATCCATTATCATCACTCTTGTTCAATATAGTACTTAAAACTTTAGCCAGAGCAATCAGACAAGAGAAAGAAATAAAAGGGATATATATATAAAAGGAAAGAATGCAAATTATCCTTACTCACAGACAACATGATTCTTTACATAGAGAACTCAAAAATTTTCACCAAAGACCCCTAGAACTAATAAATTCAGCAAGGCAGCAGGATAAAAAATAAATAGCATTCCTGTTCACTAATAGTGAACCTACCAAGAAAGAAATTAGGAAAACAATACTATTTACAATAGTATCAAGAACAACTAACTACATAGGAATTAACCTAACAAAGAAAGTAAAAGACCTCCTTAGAAAAAACAATAGTACTCTGAAATAGGAGATCGAGAATGACATCCCAAAATGGAAATATATCTCATGTCCTTGGATAGGCAGAAAAATATTGTTAAAATGGCCATACTACTCAAAATGATATATAGATTTAATGTAATCCCAATCAAAATAACAACAGCATTCTTCACAGAACTAGAAAAAAAAGGGTCCTAAAATTCATATGAAACTTGGAGAGACCCACAATACCAAAAAGCAATCTTGGGAAATAAGAACAAAGCAGGAGGCATCATAATCCCAGATTTCAAGTTATACTACAAAGCTATGTAATGAAAACAGCATGGCACTGACACAAATACTGACACTTGGGCCAACAGAACAGAATAGAGGATGTAGGAACAGCCCCAGGCACTTTCAGCCATCTGATCTTTGACAAAGGGACCAAATACTGATAATGGAGGAAAGTCAGCCTCTTTATCAAACGGTGCTGGGGAGACTGACTGTCCACATGCAGAGGACTGAAACTGGACCCATGTCCCTCATCATGTACTAAAATAAAATCAAGATGGGTTAAAGACTTAAATATTAAAACAGAAAAAGTCTGCTGGAAAATAAAATAGGTAAAACTCTTGAAGACATAGGCATAGGCAGGCACTTTCTGGACAGAACTCCAATTGCAACGGAAATAACATCAGGAAACAATAAGTGGGATCATATCGAATCAAAACTCTTCTTCACAGTTCTTTACAGATTCTAAAAAGTAAGCAGACCTTTGTCTGAGGAACAGCTGGTGAAAATTTTCCCCACTCTCTTCACTCTGTTCGTGGTTTCTCTTGCTGTGTGGAAGTTTTTTAGTAAGATGATATCCCAGTTGCTGATTTTTTGAAGTAGTTCACATGCAATTGAGGTTTTATTCATGAAATCTTTTCCTATGCCAATGTCTTCAAGAGTTCTAACTAACGCTGAGATTCCACCTTACTCCAGAAAGAATAGCTGCTATCAAGAAATCAACCAATAACAAATGCTGGCAGGGTTGTGCAGAAAAAGGAACATTTCCCCACTGTTAGTGGGAGTGCAGACTGGTGCAACCACTGAAATTAGTATGGAGACACCTCAAAAAACTAGGATTAGAGGTCCCATTTGTTCCAGCTATTCCCCTGCTGGGTATCTTCCCAAAAGAATTAAAGGAATCATACCACAGTGATATGTGTATATCCATGTTTATAGTGGTATAGTCTGTAATAGCTAAAATTTAGAAACAGCCCAAATGCCCATCAACTGGAGATTGGATAAAGAAGACGTGGGTTATTTTTATTTTTCTTTTTTTAAAAAATGGAGTACTACTGAGCCATAAAGAATGAGAAACTAGGGCTGCGTGGAGCCCCACTCCATCCTGCCCTTGCCCCACCCACCAGTGACCAGCTTAGCTGCGTGGGTGCCTGCAGCGCCCTCTCTCCTCTGACCTCCTGGCTGGGCCACTACCTGGTTCCACACTACAGAGGCACAGGGGGTCATACAGGCCATTGTCCTGAGCTCCAGAAGATAGAGCAGAAGTGAACAACAGAAAGAGGGCCTCACTCAGGCTCCTTGATGAAAACTGAAGCCCACTGGAAAAGTGAGGAGAATCTCTGCATAAAGGCACACCAGACCACCGTGCTTGGTAAGTTAGAGGGATCATCACCTCCCATCGGAACCTGGACTATCTTCAGGGAAAGGGCAGCTGGAACCTGCAGTAGAAACTTGCAGAGTTCAACCCTGCAGGAGGACAGGGAGCTCAATTTGGGACTTGCAGCCAGAAATCAGCCTGAATCTCATGGGTCTGTTACTGACTTGCTGAGACTCATTGACTTATATCTGTACACTGCTGCCCATGTTTTTTTTTGTGACAGCAGAGACATACCCTGAAGGACGCCCTTCATTTTTATTTTTTAGTTGTTATTTAAAAAAACTTTTTTGCTACTTTCAATTTTTATTTTTTTCTACTCTTTTCAAATTTTTATTTTAATCCTCTTTTTTTCCTTCTTTTCTCCTTTCTTTCTCACTCTCACTCACTCTCTTGCTGTTCCACATTGTTCTTCATCTCCCTTTTTGTTCCTGTTCTGGCCCTAATTAGGATTTCTTCTTTATTTTTCTTTTCTTCTCTTTTTCTTTCTCACAATTGTCATTAGCTTTAAAGGAAAGGAAATACAGTTTCTAGCCTCCCAATTGCTGTTAGGTTGTTCTGTTCTTGTCTTTGTTGTTTCATCCTGTTTTTTCCTCTTGTCTTCAACAGTTTCTTAGAGTTTGCATGATCTTCCTGTGTCCTCTGACCTCACTGCTAACCTTCCCCTATCCTTCTACCTGTCTATCCCTCCCTCCCCAACTCCTTCACACTCTCCACCCCGAAGGGTAAAGTTACTACATTGAAGAGTTTATTCACTATAAACATATATTGGGTTGGTCCTTGATTTTGATTTAATTCATACAGTTAAAGGTGATAGATTAATAACTACCACCAATTTTCATTTTCTAAGCTGAGCTTGATGCTATGGTGTTCCTAATTGTATCACTTGGGCTAAGGTGTTGTGATTGATCTAATCAGTTGTCCTTCCTGGTATAATGAAAATGAGATAGCCTCAGAGTTATTAGAGACTCAAAACCTAAAGACCAGCTATATCTGGAAGCAATCATTCCATTAGAGTTCTAAATACAAGCAACAAAGATACTTACAATAAGCAATTTCAAAGTATCAACCCAGGAATTAAACTAAGGACAGTACAAAAACAAAAATGAGAAGACATTTAAGCAAGGCACAAACGCAGACTTCCACCCCACCAAAAGCAAATTCTGGGGGAAAATGAGGTGGAAAAGTCTGATAATCAACCACCTGGACACCCTAAACCGATAGCACAGGAAGTAACAAAACAGATGAATGAGGCTCTACAAAAATTCAAAACAAATAATTTCTCAGATAACTACAGAGATGGTGAGCAGAGTGAAAGACATGATTAGAGGCTCTAGAACAGAAACAGATTAAAAAATAGATGAGTTCAAAACCACACTGGAAGCCATGAATGCCCAGCATAAGAAAGAAATGGAATCCATGAAACAGATTCAAATAGATATCCAGGAGATTAAAAACTCCATTGAAAGTATTCACAGCAGATGAAGGGAATGTGAAGATAGAATATCAGATATAGAAGACAGGATTGCAGTTAAGGACCATGAAAACAGAGATTTCTTAAAAATGCTAAGGGTCCATGAGAAATCAATCCAGCAGCTGCTAGATGATGCAAAGAAGAATAACATAAGACTGACAGGAGTCCACGAGAAAACAAGAGAAAGTACAATTGACATTAAAAAAATTGTTCACAGAAGTAATAGCAGAACCCTTCCCAGACAGAGGTGGAGAATTAGACAAATAATCTACACTTAGACATATAATAGTCAAGATCCCAGAAACCCAACAGAAGAACAAAATCCTACAAGCAGTTAGAGAAAAGAAACAAATCACCTACAAAGGAAAGCCCATCAGAATCATGGCAGACTTCTCAACACAAATCCTCAAGTCAAGGAGAGCCTGTAGTCAAGTATTTCAAACCCTAAAAGAAAATAACTTCCAACCTAGACTGTTGTATCCTGCAAAATTTTCTTTCAAAATCGATGGGGAAGTTAGATATTTCCACGACAAAGAACACCTGAGAAGTTTCATGAACACCAAACCAGCACTCCAAACAATTCTAAACAATATCCTAGAAAAGGACAATGAAGGTCACAATTCCATGAGGCCCAACAGAGGGAAGCCACCAGGCAAGGCAAGAAACTAAAGGGAAAGGGGGAAAAATAAAAAATAAAAGAGCCAACAAAAGTAAAATATCACGACAAGGATGAGTCAATATCTATCAATTATAACCATCAATGTTAATGACCTCAATTCACCAATCAAAAGAAATAGACCGGCAGAATGGATTAACAAGCAAAATCCAACAGTATACTGTATATAAGAAACACATCTAACTCAAAAAGACATTCATAGACTGAAAGTAAAAGGATGGAAAACAGTTCTCCATGTGACAGGAACCCAGAAAAAAGCAGGGGTAGTAATCTTATTTGCAGACAAAGTAGATTTCAAAACAAAACTAATTAAGAGAGACAAAGAGGGTCATTACATCCTTGTGAAAGGAACAATCCAAGAGGAAGAGATGACAATCATAAATATATATGCACCAAATATGAATGCCCCCAACTACACAAAAGAAATATTAATGGACATGAAAAACCAAATAAGCACTAATATAATTGTAGTGGGGGGGCCTCAATACCCAACTATCATAAATAGACAGATCATCTAGACAAAAAATTAACAATGAAATTCTAGAACTGAACCAAGCTATACTTAATAGATGTTTACAGAGTGCTCCACTCCACAAAATCAAAATATACATTCTTTTCAGCTGCACATGGGTCATTCTCCAAAATAGACCACATGCTAGCTCATAGGACAGGTCTAAGTAAATGTAAAAAAATTGAAGTTATCCCCTGTGTGTTATCAGAACACAGTACAATAAAATTGGAGATCAATAACATAAGAAACCACAAAACCCCAACAAACACATGGAAATTGAATAACATCCTCCTGAAAAACCAATGGGTCACAGAGGAAATTAAAGAAGAAATTAGGCAGTTTCTACAAGTAAATGATAATGCCAGTACAACATATAGGAATCTATGGGACACAATGAAAGCAGTTCTATGAGGAAAATTCATAGCAGTGAATGCCCATGTTAGGAATACAGAGAGAATTCAAATAAACAACCTAACACAGAACCTCAAGATCCTAGAAAAAGAAGAGCATAACAAACACAAAGCTTGTACAGGAGAAGAAATTATAAAGACGAGAACAGAAATCAATGCTATGGAGACTAAGAGAAAAATAAAAACAATCAATGAATTAAAGAGTTGGTTTTTCAAAAGAATAAATAAAATTGATAAACCTTTAACCAACCTTATCAAAAAAGGGAAAGAAAAG